>JBBMOL010001163.1:0-46932 GCA_037954665.1 Laguncularia racemosa
AAATCCATATAGTTATGAGTTATTATAACATGAAGGCAATATGATTAGTGGAATTAGGGTGGATTCTATTTCCCACCATCAATTCATCATTTTTCAAACACAATTCTCTTTTTGAGCATTTAGTATAATTCATTCAATTGTCATCAAACATCATTGCCTAAATAATAGTAGAAATTGATATAGGTCTATTACTTAATCAATCTTCGTGGTTCGACACTCTTCTCTCACTATATTACTTGATCCGATCCGGTACACTTGCCGGTATTTATTCACGCTCATTTTATATCTCTCTTTTGCGTGGATCAAGTTTTTGGGCAGTTAAAATGTTCATTCGTTGTTCTTCAATGAGATAGTTATCCCACCAACCTTTTAATTGTCTAGTAAAACCAAAAATTAAAAGTACAACTATTTGATAATCAGAGATGCCCTAAATACTTCTGTTAGTATTCGCGAACATGATCATCTGATTAAGAACATTTGAAATCATTTGTTTCTTCCTTACCTCTGGCCATCGACCTTCGGCCAATTCTTCCACACCTTCTCTATCTCTCTCTATCCCAAAATCTAACATCCTTTTATGGTTGATGAACCATAGGCCCTAAGTACACAGACATACTTAGGTGAATATTTTTCTTTCTTTTCTTTGACTAACCTTCTACCATAATCTTCTCCCATCCTTTCTATCTCTCCATCTCTACTCCTTACCTCCTTTCTTCTTTAATGTTTGTTTCTATTTGCTTTAATGTTCTGTAATGTTTCTTTATGTTGAAATAAATAAATGTTTTGTTTATTTATTTCTTTAATTTAAAGAACAAAGCCCCACTAGTCTTGGCTCTACTGCTTATGGTGGTTACTGTTCTCGCAATTTATTTAAGTTGCATTTTATTTTCTCCACACGGACTGGCTAAGCCGCCTTCTGGAGTTTATATTTATGCAATTTAATTAATGTTTCGCAATTTAATATAATTATCAAAACAAATATTCTACACGAACCACATATGAATGGAACATAGATGGAGCCTCAGAATATTTGTTTTAATAATATTCAGAAATCCTTTCCTTAATAGGATAAAGACTATAGATGTCTAGGTTTCCACACAGGACTGGTGTTCTCGACTTAAAATAAAAATATTATATATATATATATATATGTATGTATGTATGTATTGTGTGTTTCCTTGGTTGTTGGCCGAAGTAAAAATTTCCTTCCATTATGTTGTGGAGTGAACATGGATGTGTATGTAAGAGTATAATGGTTATAGTATGTTTCCTTTCCTTCCTTGGCAGTTGTTGTTGATAACCTCATATATGTATATGTTCATAAGTGGTATGATGAAAGTGGAATTGGAAGGTTAACTTGAGAATGTGGGCTATAAATGGAATGGAGGTAGGAGTTAGTGATACGATTCCAAGAGCTAAGATACGGGCACTAAAGAAATCAAAATCAATCCAAGCTATAGGTGGTAGTACAAGGTCCAAAAAAGGAGGACATAAACGTCGGGAGGACCCAAGGCGAAGTTTGGCCAGCCTTAAGCCAGCCTTGAATAAAGGCCAGCCGAGTTAACTTCAAAGCCGCCGGCCTTGGTGCCAGCCTAAATGTAGGCCGCCGGCCTTTGGTCCCGACTTATCTATTTAGGCCTCCCGCCTTGAATGGCCTCGCACAATTGTTTTTAAGATGATATAAACAGTGTTCTTAGGGTTTTTTCTGGGACAGAATGTTATATTTTGGTTGTAAACAAACACTTTGAGCGGTGTGAGTGAATCCTCTTTGGAGATTCTTGAATATTGAGAATTGATTTTTACTTTATTCTTGTTGTTCTTATCAAATTCTTGGTTCCTATAGAATTTGTGGCGAGCATTGCTATTGAATTCTTAGAATTCTTTAACCTTAGTGATTGATTTATAGAATGTGGTCTCTATCGTTCTATGATTTGATTGCGAATTAGTTTAATTTTATCAATCTTAGCATCTATAGATTGGTAATTTTATCCATATCCTTTGATTTTACTTTGTTAGTACCAAAATCCAGAAAAACCTAAAATTGTTATTAACAATTTGATTTGTATGAGAAGGTTTCGATTCCAATTCCTTATCATTTGGTATCAAAGCATACCAATTTCATATCATTTGGTATCAGAGTAAAGGTTGGATTCGTAAGGATTCAAAGCATAAGGTAAATCGACGCGGGTTATATCAGAGCGAAGGATTCGATCCGAACGTAGGTTAAATCGGTAAGGCTGTTGAATCTCAACTCAATTGTAGTTTTAATTCAATACTGCTGTTGGTTGGAAAATTTGGGAATTTATTCTTGATAAGTATTGCTGTGAATTTGATTGTTGGGTGTTGAATTGGTGTTTGGGTTGTTGTTGAGAATTGGGTTTTTGTGAATATCTTTGCTGAAATTTTGATTGGTAGAGATGTCGTCGCATGGAAGTGTTCATAACAACAACAATGGGAATGATGCTGATAATGGGGGTGAAGTTGTGACTAGGGCTGAGTTCAATCAAATCCAAGAAAATATTAGATTGATTATGGAGAGATTGGAGGTTAGGGATAGAAGAAGCCATAGTGGTGCAAAAATTAGGAGGAGACATTCTAGTGATGATTCTGATGCTCGTAGTGAAAGGAATAGGAGAAAAAACAATGATGACAGGCGTAAGGGGATTGAAAACATAAAGCTAAAAATTTCACCTTTCACTGGTAGTAGTAAATCAGAGGAATTCCTAAACTGGGTGCCACGAGTTGAGAAGGTGTTTGACTGTTATGAGTGGGATGAGCACATGAAGGTGAAGATGGCGTCTCTAGCATTCTCTGAATATGCTAGTCTGTGGTGGGATAAACTACAAACTAAGAGACGTAGGGCTGATGAGGAGAAAGTGTGTTCATGGGCTTTGATGAAAAGGTTGATGAGACGCAGATTTGTGCCAGATTACTATAAACAAGAGATGCTGATGGAGTTGCAATCCTTGAGGCAGGGTAAGAAAAGCATAGAAGATTATGTAAAGGAGTTTGAGACACTAATGGCAAGGTGTGATATTATGGAATCATCAGATGAATCCATAGCTCGTTTCATCAATGGGTTGAAGATGGACATTGCCAATGAAGTGGAACTCCAGCATTATCAGACTCTTGAGGATGTGATTAAATTAGCCAGTCGGGTTGAGCGGCATCAGCGCAGGCGGGATTAGAAATCATATCACCACCATAAGTCAGATGATGGTGAGAGGGAGAAGGAAAGGAAGGAAAAAGGAAAGGCAGTCGCTAGTGAGGCTGTTGACCAAACACAACAGAAGAAGAGCAGGGATATAAAATGTTTTAAGTGTTTAGGACTTGGCCATATTGCTTCTCAATGTCCTAATAAAAGGGTTATGGTCATAAAGGGGGACAAAGTGGAGAGTGAGGAAGAAGAACAGAAGAGTACTGAGGCAGAAGAGGAAGATGAAGACATTATAGTGAATCCAGTATAGGGAGACTTGCTAATGGTTAAGCGGGATGAAGCTGTTCCTAATTAGAGAGCCAATTTATTTCATATCTAAGGCATGGTGCAGGGGAAGACTTGTTTGATTGTGGTTGACACAGGCAGTTGTACTAATGTTGCTTCAGCAAGCTGGGTTACTAAGTTAGGTTTACAAGTGGAGCAGCATCCAAGACCTTATGCACTTCATTGGTTGAGTCCACAGGAAGTTGTTCATGTACACAAACAGGTTCGTGTTCCATTACTTATTGGTGATTATACTGACGAGATTGTTTGTGATGTAGTTCCATGAAAGCTACACATTTGATCCTTGGAAGACCATGGCAGTATGACCTCAGAGCCAAGTATGATGAATACACCAATGAGTATACCATTCAGCAACAGGACAAGGCATACAAGCTTCTTCCTATGAGTCCAATTGAGGTACAACAAACAAGGTTGATTTGCCTTAAGAAGCCCAAGGGAAAGAGGAATCTGTTTATGTGGTCTAGCAGGATGGACGATACAGATTCGAGGTCGAATCTTTTTCAACATGGAGGGAATGATACGATCCCAAGAGCTAAGATATGAGCACCAAAGAAATCAAAATCAATCTGAGCTATAGGTGGCAGTACAGGGTCCAAAAAAGGAGGACATAAGCGTCGAGAGGACCCAAGGCGAAGTTCGGCCAGCCTTAAGCCGGCCTTGAATAAAGGCCGGCCGAGTTAACTTCAAGGCCGCTGGCCTTTGGTGCCGGCTTATCTATTTAGGCCGTCGGCCTTGAATGGCCTCGCACAATTGTTTTTAGGATGATATAAATAGTGTTCTTAGGGTTTTTTTTGGGACAGAATGTTATATTTTGGTTGTAAACAAACACTTTGAGCGGTGTGAGTGAATCCTCTTTGGAGATTCTTGAATATTGAGAATTGATTTTCACTTTATTCTTGTTGTTCTTATTAAAGTCTTGGTTCCTATAGAATTTGTGGCGAGCATTGTTATTGAATTCTTAGAATTCTTTAACCTTAGTGATTGATTTATAGAACGTGGTCTCTATCATTCTATGATTTGATTGCGAATTAGTTTAATTTTATCAATCTTGGCATCTATAAATTGGTAATTTTATCCATATCCTTTGATTTTACTTTGTTAGTACCAAAATCCAGAAAAACCTAAAATTGTTATTGACGATTTGATTTGTGTGAGAAGGTTTCGATTCCAATTCCTTATCATTTGGTATCAGAGCATACCAATTCCGTATCATTTGGCATCAGAGCATACCAATTTCGTATCAGTTAGGATTATATTGGTGTTAGTTTTCTTGTGAGCCGTGTGTTGAGGAATGGGAAGAAGGGTGGAAATCCATGAATGAGGATATGAGACAATAAGTGAGAGCATATAGATGTTGGGTCTTTCCTTAATGTGAGTATGTGTGATTTTACTAGTGGTAGGAAAGGAATAAACTATGGCATTTGTATTGTTGCGGATTGTGGTGGTGGATGTAAAGAATATAGACATGCATAAACGTACATTACAAATTATAGGGAAGGAAGTTAGACTCTAATAATCTAAGTCCTCACACATGTACATACATATGTTACACGTAAGTGAAAGGGAAGGATAAGATATTGCAAGTGACATAAGCTGTGGTTATATAGGTTATATAGGAGTAAGGGAAGAAGGTGGTCTTACATGATCACAAACAAAACATGCATAGACCCATATGTTATGTATATGGCTAAAGGAGGTATGGGAGTCTAATTCAACCTCCATATGCTATAGGTATTTATGTATGCATATCTAAGGATAAGACATATAGTTATAATTATGAACACAAGTTATGGGGATGAGCAAGGAAAGAGGATTGTAACGATGGAAGTTGAATTAGAACTCACTAACTTAACAATCTATTGGTTCAACTACATGTAAGATGTCTTCTTATTGATGTTAAGTTGTGCTTTACTCCTTGTAATGATTACATGTGTTATGAATTGATTGTCCACATGATTGACGATTGCACATATACTTAACCTCGGACGATCACTCTAAAACTTTAACTAATTATGAGATTTAATTAATAACTGGGCATGCATTGCATGAACATTGTATTATTCAAGGCCATTATAGCTACAGGATGCGCCGAAAGTGATCAAAGGATCACTGTTCCGCCAAGTGATCAAAGGATCACTGTTCCGCCAAGTGCAAACTAAGTGATTAGGGGATTGTCGCGCCTTAATGGTTCCTAGTCTGACCTGTCACTTGAAAGTGTAAATGCTCGGTGTATTGAGGCACCTGAGCCTATATCATTAAGGCTAAGACATAAATATAATAAAGCGATAAGAATAATTAAATTGTGTGTAAGACCCAGGCTTTGATGGTGGCTTTAGAATCCTCAACCTAAGGTCAAGGGGAGGCATAAACCCTAGACTTCACGTCGGTTATCGGAAGATCACGTGAAATACTACATTCATGTGATTATTCATGCATAGCACTTGTTTGATAACTTGCTTGAATTTGTTGTGTTTGTTGCAACATTGAGAGATTACACCCTATCTTACTAAGCCTTAGCTTACCTTCCCATAGATTTTGCCTTGCAAGTCGTGACTACCTAACTTCTTGATGAATTGACGAACCAAGGTGAATACTCGTTGCCTAACTGGGGGCATGGTTGTGGGAAGGATGTGAGGTCTAGATCAAGGTAGACATCATTAGAATGGATTTTGTAATTGATGTAAATGTATTTGAGAGATCCGATAGGATCTTAGGTGAACTTGTGGTGATGTAACGAGACCCATCTGAGGCCCAATGATAATTTTGTAATTGATTACCTTGTGGTAGAGAATGTTATTACTCTGATTAACAGGTACAATATTGAAGATGAGACGCTTTGCGGTTGCTTAACCGGGGGTTAAGTGATTGTGGCAGATTGTCACGAGGAGCCCTCAGAGTAAAGCATGACAATATATAACTCCTTTATATTGGTAATGTCCTTAATTTTTTTTTTCCAGAATGCCATGATGTGTTGCAAGATATGTTAAAGTAGAACAAGAAAATTCTTCTGGGACAACAGAGAATGCACGAAGACGTACGTAGAATAATTATAGCAGAGAAATTAGACTTTCCTTGCTCGGCCAGAAAATTTGACTTTTTCAGACCATAAGCAGAAATAATTGACTCTGACTGGGCAAACAACAATGTCCAAACTACTCTCCGCCATACATGCTCATGCGGTGGAATACGTTGTCACGAACAATGCCGGCACGAGTGCTGGTGGTGTTCGATTTACTAATGAGATTGGCATCCCCTATAGTATGCAGATTTTAGACTCCTCCACTAATTTCATATGGACAACCTTTCAACAAAATAGCCCGGCAGATAGGAAGAATGTTCCCAAAGTAAGCTTATTCATCGAAAACATGAATGGAGTGGCCTATGCTAGCAATAATGAAATTCATGTGAGTGCCACGTACCTAGGAGGGTACTCAGGAGACGTAAAGGCCGAGTTCACAGGGGTCATCTACCACGAGATGACGCACGTGTGGCAATGGAATGGCGATGGCCAGGCTCCAAGTGGACTAATTGAGGGGATCGCCGACTTTGTGAGACTGAAAGCGGGTTATGCACCAAGCCACTGGAGGAAACCCGGTGAGGGAGACCGATGGGACCAGGGCTATGATGTCACTGCTCGATTTTTGGACTATTGTAATGATCTTAAGAACGGGTTTGTAGCCGAGCTCAATAAGAAAATGAGGACCGGATACAGTGATAACTACTTTGTTGAATTGCTGGGGAAGACCGTTGATCAACTCTGGAGCGACTACAAAGCTAAATATGCAAATTAAAGTTAGGTGTTATGAAGAATGTAATAAAAATTCATGTGTTTTGGCATCACAACCAATGCAATGAAGAAGTTACAATAACATCGTTAAAGTAAATGTTGAAATAAGAGTTTTTTAACACTTATTACAGCTATATTCAATTATATATAATAAAAGATTATACAATTTTGGTTATGTACCTAACAATATCTAACATGTGAAATTCAACCCCTAAATTATGGGAAGGTTCGAACACCTCCTTCACATATACAATATTTTAGTATTGAGTTGCTATTAGTTATTTATCCACACTCGAATAATCATTTGACTTGGTCTATAAGTTGATCAATTCGAAACATATATAATGGGGAAGAAATAAGTTTATTTAATTAGATAAGTATGCAACCGGTCCACCCTATCATTAGTCCATTCCCAAATTCCAAAATTTGGTTGTTACCCAAAAAAAAAAAAAAATCCGAATAATGGAAGAGTGTAGATTTCCCTCCTAAAATCCTGTTTAACTTCTATAAGTCTAACAGCCCTCGTAGTAGGACCGGTTCTTTCTTTTTTTTTTCATTTTTTTTAACTTCAAAAGTAGGGATATCTAAAATATTGATGGGAAAAATACATATCATAAATAAATATTTAAAGTTAAACTTAAACTTAAATAGAGAATAAAACTTTTTATTCATTCAAACTAAGGATCAGCATCATAAAAGGTTGTGTAAATGCACAATTACACTATGGCTCCAATGTAATGTTATTAGATCTTGATTACTTGGTACATTAAATATGGTATAACACCAAACATATTTCTACATAAAGACGGTATAAAAAAAGAAAATAGTTTTTGATTTCAAACTTCTAAAATTCTAATTATAAATTTTATTAAATATTGGCTCATAAAGTGACAAAACCATATATTTATGTAAACTTATATATGCTGCTATTGCTTTTATTTTATTATCTATACTATGTACCTCTTTTATTTTTGTTATTATGTTTGTACTTATATATATTGTTTATTTACTAATTTTTATTACCATTATGTGATTATTTATCTATTCATTATAATGAGTATTTAGAACGTTGCTATTCATTATTAGTAATTTATCATTTATATACATTGTGCTAGTACCATTAGCATTGTAATAGTTAATAGTATTATTTTCTTCAATAGAATTAGTGAGTAACTTATGACATCGAAGATGGATTTAAAGGAGTTTTAATAATCACTATAAGTCAGTTGACATCCATCAACACCAATTAATGTTATCTTTTATATTTTAATATATATATATATATATATATACACATTTTAATACTATTTGTACTACCAATCTCATAACATTTCTATTACATCTGCTTACTAAATTATAATTATTTCACATCTTATAACTTTATTATAAAATGAGTTCATAAGTCTACTATAACATGTTACTTTTGTTTAACATTTTCGTAAAAGACATATTTCAATAGCAACTGCTACAAATTTCACAATCACTATTCCTTCTAAAACTTCTTTAACCAACTTACAACAATGTTTTTTGATTCCATCTTTTCAATTATTAGAGTAACCCATTTAAAACAAAATAATCAATAAAAGCTCCAATTCTCATTTTCTAAAAAAATGTAACAACAATGCTTCACTTTTTCCTCCTTACCGTGTCATATGAATAATCTAATATGTTATAATCAAGCAATATAAATCTAAAAAATATGAAACACTAAAATCCATAAACCTTTAAATTTCACGAATCAACTTCTCTTCTTTTCCAAAATGTATTTGCTATTATGAAAGTCGCTCATCAAGTTTTAAATGTTTTCTTTCTTTATTTCCTTATCATTAACTATTAACAATCTTGATTCTTGAATATTGGAGTACGACACCTTTTAGTTCTTTGAGGCTTAATACTTCCATAATAATTTCTCTCTCTTTCTCTTTTGAACGAGTTTAGAAGTATGCAATTTTTGATAATTTACATAACACCATTTTTGTTCTTCAATATGTGCATATGAACCCTTTTAATCCTATATCAAACCCAATAAAAAAACAGATTCATTTAGACTCACAATTTTCATAAAATTATCTACCAATCATTAATATAATTGTAATCCATCTTTTCCATGATTCTTATCTTGTTTTCATTCTTTCTTATAAAAATCTAATCCATAAATCTACAACTTCAACTCTAACATCAATCCTATAAAGATTCAAACTTGCATAAAAATTCACAATGCTACCTTGTTGAATAACTTCTTCAAACAACCATAGGGACACCCTATGCAACCAACGTTTTCAAGTGGAATCTAAATTTTCCTAGCAATTAAGTACTAAGATTTAAAATCTTTCAATAGAAAAAGGATTCAATTAATGTTATAAATCCTCACCTAATTTGAATTGGTGACTCTTAATCCTCCTAGCACTGCTTTTGCTACACAAACTAATGCCAATAACCTCTTATGCTTTGACTCGTAACTCTTTAATCATCCAAGACTTCTTGTTAGAGCCACTTAATCTTTCAAAACCTTTTGTTAATGGTCATAGCAACAATATGAATGACAGCTCATTTCTTGTCCTTTTATCTTTAAAGGTTTATAATATTTCAATAGGATGCATGGTTGTTGCAGTGTAGTTGTTTCTACTGAAACATGTTAATATGTAATTAAAATGAGTTAACCTTTAATAATTACAGATTTAATAAAAAGAGTTTTACTAAAATGCCCTTAAAAAATTTATGGGGCATTTTAATATTAATGAAGCATCCAACACTTGATAAGCCTTATCTTAATTTTAAAGTCCTTACATCACAGAAAGATGTAAATTTTAAAATCTAGAAACCTTATTATGATTCCATTAAGCTACATGTGATACTTCCTTTTTAAGTATACACTACAAAAACTTAAACATAGATGCTATGCAATATCACTAGGCACAAATTTTATGTAACATTTTTAATATATAATAGACTTTTATCATTTGTATTTTTTATTAAAAATAACTTTTACCATGTAATTTTTCTTTTCACTGAATACCCTCTCATTATGAATTTCTTTTAGCTATTAACATTCTCTTTTTTATTTAATTTTTTTAATTGCCTATCTAAGAGACAACTTTTGCAAGAAAGTAACTTTACTTTTGGGCTGTAATCTTTGTTATTTAATCAAAATAGTGCAACTTTTGGTATCTAATATTACATTCTCATCATTTGAAGAATTGTAACTCTTTATAATCAACATATCATTTCATCTAAATGTGAAACCACCAATTCATGATGCTACAATAAAATTGCGCAATAAGGACTATAAATTAGTTATAGTTTTATGAGCAACTATTTGAGTTATCATTGTAATTAATGATAATGCTATGTTTCTTCTAAATATGAAACCACCATCAATAGTCATATTCATGAATCATGATACTACAATAAATTTGCAATATGACTATAAATTAGTGGTAGTTTTAAGAGCAATTGTTTAAGTTATCATTGTAATTAAAAATAATGCTATTTTTAGTAAGTGTTAGGCATATAATTGTAGTAATGTACATTTTGCAAAAGTTTGTAAATTTTAAAAAGTATTACTAACGTACAATTATCCTACTTATACAATAGATAAATTACTTAAGTGGATACTAAAAATAGGATTATTGCTATAAATTGGTGATGCAATAATTTCTTATAAAATTCCATTAACTTATGGTTCCATTACTCAATTTTCTAATAGTGTCACTTGTAAATTCTTATAATACCTTTAATCAATTATAATTTTGTTTATTGCAATCAATTTATACCATTTTACTACAAATATCTTTTGCCAAGTGTTATAACTTTTTCTTTCAGTTGTGTACAAGAGACATGGTTTTTTATGCATAAATACTAATCGTACCAAGTTTAAAACAATTTGTGGAAGTGGATTGTTCATATATTTTATTGTAATAATATTATAATTAAATTTATTAAATGGAAACTCGCACATTAGACAGGCTAAGTAATGAGAGTTATGGTCATTACTTAAAAGACACTTGAGTAATGGTGGTGGTGTGGTTGTCCAACTAATTCTCTATGTATGGTGAGTGTTCAAAGCTCCTTTTGAGAGAATAAAAGCTTTTAATGCTATTAATGTGATGCCTGAAAAATTAATAATGGGTAAATACTAATAAAATTTTAATAAATCAAAATATAAATAATGGTTTTTTAAAACTTCTTGCAATTATTGATATGTATTATAAGTATTATTAGTATTTGTACATTAGTTATTCAAACACATGGTGTATTAGCATCAATGAATAATTTTTTTGCTTAAGTGAGAAAAAAGTCCAAAAAACTAGCAGTTATAAGGCTTGAGCTAGTCGGTTATAACCATGTTCAACTAAGTTTGGAGTAATACAATGTAAGGTTGTTGAAAGTATTTACAAGATAGTCGTTCTATAGATGATATGATCAACCAGAAGCCAAATTTATGAGGCATTGGATGCTCAGTTTATTTTGGGTGTTGGTGTTTCGGTACAATGTGTGGTCTTTGTCAACCTTAGTTGATGTGCTTGTGGTTGGTTTAATTTAGGGTTAGGTGCAATTTGGTTTGTTTTTTTGAACTAAACGAAATCATATATTATGTTTTTTTTCTTTTTTAAAAAAATTGAATCTAACCATACAGTTTAGGTCATAATTTTTTTTAACATAAACAAGAAAATGGTTCAGTCTAATTTGGTTCATGATTTGAACCATTTTTATACATGTTATTAATTTTTTTTATATACAACTCAATAAGTTGTAGAAAATTGTCTTGACATAAAACAAGATTTAATTTATTATCATTTTTCTAATATTACATATCATCTCCAATACCCATTTGATATATTTAAGAAGGCTTTATTATTTTGTTAAGGTAATTAAGGTTTGTGTTTCAACTAATAAGAAAAAAAAATATAAAATCATAAAAATAGTTAGTTACTTGATAAAAACTAAATAATATGAGGAATTTAGTTTGATTCGTAATTTTTTTCAAACTTAAAAAGGAAATTCAAACATAATTTATGGTTTAATTCAGTTTAGTTTACAATTTGATCAATTTTTTTTTAAGTAGTCTTAAATTTATTGCAATTACTGTATATATCAAATCATACTCATTCAAAATAAGGTACTTATCATATTAGATCTAATATCTTGCGAATGCATAAATCATTGAAAAGCAGTACTAGTAATCAAGGTTGTCAAAATCGTGAGTTTGTGTGGAATCGCTAAGGGGTCCGTGGAATTGGAACGTAGAAACGGAATATAGAAATGTAAGTTTCTACAATCTATATAAAATAACTTCAAACATTGTAAATTTACTTACAATAGTCATTAAAAAATATAATGGATAATAGAAATAAGGAAATTCATCATTTATTTTGGTCATAAATTGTAAATTTGCAATAAATGTCATAATATAGATAATCAAGCATAAGTTGTATAATATAGATATTATATTTCTCAAATGATAAATCATGCATAAAGCGAGTTTTACCTAGTTATATATATAAAAGCTAAAAGATAATAGATAAAATTTAAAAATCAATTGTGACTTTAAAAAATTACTAATAAATAAAAGTTGATAACGAAAATATGTCATTAGAAAGAAGTAATATATATAAAAAAAGTGACAAATAACTACTAACCAAAAGTAAATAATAAAAATGTACTATAACAAGAAAAACCTTCAAAATTATATATTGCTAAGTAAGTTTTTACACTATTTGTAATTATTAATTCAAGATATATTTAAAAGTATTATAACTATGAGATATTGAAAAGATAGAAATATAAATACATTTATACCTTTCCTATAAAATTAAAAATTTAAAAAAATTCTTATAAAGTTAAAGTTATCTACCCTTTATTTTATTTACTATTACAAAAATATTAATTAAAATAAGAAAAGTTGCAGCAATCAAACATGAGTGCTTAACACGAACATGATCACAAATAGGAACAAGAAGACCAACAATCGACAAACACAAACACAAAGACTTCAACTTAATGCAACACATCGACAAGTGATGAGTGATGACCGACGAACATGTTGGGGTGTGGCTCATACTCTCCTACCAAAGGGCTTTTATCAATCAAGCCCATATTTGTTCATTAAAAGTTTAGGCTTGAGCCCATGAATAACTGTTATTATATATTGTAATTGCGTGATAAAAACGAGAGAGTAGGGTGCTAATTACAGTAGAATTATCTGTTGGACGTAGCCCTAGTTAACGGATGAACTAGGATAAAATCTTGTGCCTTTATTTTTTAAATGAAAACTATAGCCTACAAATTTACTTAATATTTTGGTTAGGTTAGGCTTCTCTGGGTTGCACGTCTTCAACTAGGCCGAGCTACTTCCTCTTCACTCCTTCTGTTGATGAAAAATAAGATCTTGTAGTAGAAACGTAAAAACGCTAGTAGACTCATGATTTTACAAATTCCACGTGTGGAATCGTGATTCTACTACGATTTTACCTCAAAAATGTTTTTACATACGAATTGACTAAGAATGTGCTCACCAACTCATAAAATCGTAAAAATGTGCGAATTAACTCGCGAATTTGACAACATTGCTAGTAATTGACTCAAATTTTCTAAAAATCCACTTCCACAAAATCAGCTCTAACCTCAATAGTTGAATGACCTCGACATGTTATTAAATCTAAAGTCTCCTTATGTCATTAGAAAAACAAAAAAATAAAATAAAATAAAAGTCTTGATTTTGTCACTAATGTATAAGTGGTTTTGAATTTTCAAAACAAAGCTTATCCAGGTTAAATTTGTCGTTACATTAACTAAATTGGAGTGTCAATGTCATACGCACTAATTATCTATTTTGCTCAGCAAATGGAGGACCGATTCAATAAATAGATACTGCAAACCGATCACTTATTTTATTCAACAAGGTGATTGATTTTACACGTCTTCCTGCACTTATTTTATTCAACAAGGTGATTGAATTTTACTAAGCAATATGAAACCAGGAATTATGATGGCATTGCATCATCTTCAACAAAATGACCCGTAAAATAAGTAAGAAAGTTCCCATAGGAAAGTGATCGGCCTACCAACTGCATTTTGTCCTCTGTGCTTATCTTTACGATCCGGCCTCAAAAGTGTTTTTTTCCAAGCCATCTAAAGGCGAGATTTCTGTCTTCAGGACGACTTGGACTATTCAAAGTCTCCATCAGGAAGACGAAGACTTGGACTATTCAAAGCCTCGAGTCATCACGCCACGTGGTGGCATTTGACAATATCTTCCAATTTGGATGTCAGACAACGAAGCATCTAAGAAAATACCTGATCGTGAAAGATTTTTAGCTGTACACTTTCTGGAACACAAGCTAGAAGTTACTTCATCGATTGGGCATTTGTAACTAAGGTAGCACATTATCTTGTTTGGTAAAAAGCTTGAATTCGATGGAATTTAAAATTTAACATTTAAATTCAACTTAGAAGTCTATTAGCACAACTTAATTGAGTTAATTGAGTTTGTCCACACTTAATTTATGTAAATAATTCTTTTTTTCCCTATAATATCCAAACTCAAGTTGACTTAACTAACACCTACCTCTATTGAAACTTGATTAGATTTACAAATTAGTTAAACGGAGCTCATGCTTGATATTGCAAAAGAAACTCACCTAGCTTGAGAGAGTTATGCTATTGTCAAATTGAGCTCGAGCTTAATCAACTCGAAGAGTTTATGCTTGGTTGGATTGATATATGAGAAAAGATACATCAATTGATATATGCTACCAATAATATATACGTAATGTATAAATATAAAAAATATTTTAATAAATATTAATATGATTTTGATATTCATAATTTGTGTAAAATATGAATTGTTTATTTTACTGTCACACATGTTAAAATTTTATTAAAATTTATACATTACGTATATATAACTTGTATCATATATCAACTAATAAAACTTTTTCCCTTTTGTACACCTAATTATGATGTATGCCTATATATAGCACACGGAGTCTCCCTCTTCCTATGCACTAACTGCACTCTATAGAAAGCCACCCAAATAAACCTTTTGATCAATCAATAAATCATGGTTCAGCTCTCTTTCTTCATCTGTGTCTTAGTAATTTTAGCTACATTACACAAAATACATGCATTAGAATATGTTGTGTCTAACACAGTACCTGACACCGAGGGTGGTGCACGCTTCAGAAATGAGCTTGGGGCTGAGTACGCCCAGCAAACAATGGGATCTGCCACCAGCTTTATATGGCAGATTTTCCAACAAGCCACCGACGCGGACCGTAAAGCCGTGGATCGTGTGAGCTTAATAATCGATAACTATGATGGGATTGCATATACTTCAAACAATGAAATTCACGTTGGTGCACCTAACTATCTGAAAAACATTCAAGGTGACATCAAGCAAGATTTCAACGGGGTTTTGTACCATGAGATGACACACATATGGCAATGGGATGGAAAGGGAAAGGCAAGGGAACTGATCGAGGGAATTGCGGATTTCGTGAGGTTGAAGGCAAACTATGCACCAGCGAGCTGGCCGGGACGGGGTGCTGGTAGCAATTGGAACGATGGATACGCTGTCACAGCCTACTTCTTGGAATATTGCGACGGTTTAAGAAATGGATTTGTTGCAGAGCTTAACAAGAAAATGAGAGACGACTACAGCGACGATTACTTCATGCAGCTGCTGGGGAAGCCAGTTGGTCAACTCTGGAGGGAATACAAGGCTCAATATGGAAATTAGACTTTATTATTATATAGCTAGCTAGAGCCGATATTAAATAATTACTAGCTTTCTGGAAATAATGAATAAATGATCACGTTAGATGTGGCAGTAACATCTTGATATCACATATATATATATATATATATATATATAAATCTATCATGTTTACCATTATCCCTTAATAATCCAAAAATATTATATTTCTATTGCACAAGTTTTATCAAATTTTCATTTTCCATTTGACATTGTCACGCCCGAAAAAGGACCTGAAAGCCTCTACTAAAATTATCATAGCACGTGTGCACCCGTTACATGATAATTGTCTTACGAGTCAGATATCGTAAGACTCTAAGTAAATAATTACATCTACAACAAGTTATACTCGTAAAACTCTAAGTAAATAATTACATCTACAACAAGTTATAGTACATATAATTAGATAATAAAACATAACTATAGATCTCGTACCCTACGGTTAATCATGATCATAGAGAATTGGTATCTCCTATCAACCAGTAAAATAGGATAAATCCTAGGTTCTCAACTTCAAAATTTATTCACTTGGGGGTCCTAATATTTCATCTAAGTAAATCTATCATTCACAAATCTTACTTCGTTGTTTTGGTCTTCCAAAACACTCAACACTTCACATTTTAGCCAATCCTGCGCTTTCGCTGTTGTCACCTGCATAAAGTCTATGAGGGGGTGAGCACACCATAGCTTAGTGAATGAGATGGTAACACTTTCAATGTTACGTACACACACACAAACAAACTTAAATCAAATATTAGACATATGCTATATACATACACTAGAAAATTCACATCAAGTTATTAAACCTACGCTATGTACACAAGCAAGCAAATTCAATTTAAAATATTAAACATATGCTATGCATAAACAACCATATGAATGCAGCATCTCACGTGGTCTTTCGATAACCGACGTGAAGTTTAGGGTTTACGCCTCCCTTGACCTTGGGTTAGGGATTCCGAAGCCACCATTAGTGCCCAGGTCATTACTCGGTTTATTTATCTTATCACTTGGTTAATTATGATATCTTATTAACTTAACAATGAACACTTTTGTGCCTCTCTGCACCAGACGGAGCAAAACCCTCAAGGACAGGCCGAATTCGAGACTGTCAAGGCGCGACAATCCTCGAATCACCTAGTTCGCACTTGGCAGAACAGTGATCCTCTTGATCACTTCCGATGCATCCTGTAGCAATGATGGCCTTCAATCTCATGCAATGTTTCGTGAAAATGCATGTCAGGTTTTTAAATTAGGTCCTCTCCCTTAATTAATTTATTTAGGGTGATCAAACAACATTTATAATTACAATCAATCATACCACAAAAGTAAACATCAAACATTCCATTTCATTCATCACAAGCAAGCACAAATCATGTTTTTCTTATCACTCAAGATAGACACTAAGCCTAGACCCCATGGACATAGACCTATCTAATTTATATTGGATTAAATTATCTCGGCACCTCTCTATGCCATTTCTTTTAAATGTCAACCGCTCGAGTCGACTTACGATCATTCGATCTAGCACCTCTATGCCCTTTTTCTCAAATGCTGAACCACTCGGGTTGGCTTACAATCATTTTTGACACCTCTATGTCATTTATATCACATGTCAAACCAACCACTAAAGGTTGATTTACATTAATCATCTTTGATACCTCTATGCCATCGCAAATCTCAACTGCTTTATCATTCTCACACTTTCGAGAGCCAGAAAGGTCGTCTCGTTTCTCTTTCAATGTCTTCAAGACATTTGTCTATGGTATGTGTGTGTGTGTGTATACATATTTGTGACACATATCTAATTAAGGACAGTTTACTAAACACTTTCCTTTACGATCTTAAGAGAGTAAGAAAATATGGTCGTTGATTTGTAAAAATTAAGGTTGCACTCATGATTTGGTATGGTTATGTTCATGTGTGTGTTTCGTAATTAAAATAGGAAAATAAGTTTGTTAAGTGTATGTATACACATTCAGGAACCAACTCTGACATGTATACATAATGATACATATACACCTTATTCCAACTAAGCATACCTATTCGGTAGCTATAGAAGGAAGAGCTAAGTTTCTATATTTTGGTTTGTTTTGGAAGAAAACAATTTTTTAAATCATAGGTTAGGCTTATGGTTATAGCACCAGCGATATGGGGCTAGGTGCTATCATTAAGGTAATGACATCTAAACTCTCGGACCATTCATTCCCCTACATTCTTCACGACTTATTTCCTAACTCATTAATTCCCACCACATAACTCAACAATAATCACATTAAATAGCAAACACAACAAACAACAATTTCACATGCATAGCATTCAACATACAACACAACATAGTAGCATATTATTAAGTTTCCCACTCACTTGTTTAGGGTTGTCGTAGTCCTCACCGGAGTCGAGCGATTCCAGCAGGTAACTCCTTTGCGTTCCTCTTGAATTTAGTATCCTTCTGCAATGCTTTCTCAACCCAATCATAAAGCCACATCTCCACCTAATGTTGGTAGTCTGCTAACACCCAATATGTGTACTCTGCTCATCTTATGGTTGATGACAATGCGTGAAGTTTCCTCCTTATGGAACTTTAGGCAAGCAAGATTTGAATGTGGAACTTCCTTCCAATCTATGCTTCCAACACTCCAAGTTGCTATAATCGATTGTCTACTTTCCTTGTGTAGAAGTGATGTGCCTAAACACACTTAAAAGCACAGCCAAAGGACTTAAGAAAAACTATCTCAAGTCAAGGCAAAATCGGATCCAAAAATGGCACTTTTCAAATGAACCCTAATGATGAAAGGATGAAATTCAAACAACCAATGATATAATCAGAATACTTCAATGAAAATGCCTTCTAACAACACTCTAATTTCATGTAATCCACGCAAATGAAGCCTTAATTTGACAAAGAAAAACCGTAACAAAACAATCCCTTTCCAATGGTGAAAATCACGTTATCAAGGAAATCCTTAAAGATGAATTGGATCAATATGATAATTCCTTCAAATAATCACAAGAATTCGTGAATAACAACAAGGATATCTGACCAAGAAATATCTCAATTCAACCCTAGATATGACACACTAGAGAAGAAAAGAAATCACAACAAAACGAAATTGATATAACTTACAATTTCAAGATGTTGCACTCGCCACAATTTCAACTTCTTGGGATTGAAATTGATAAGAGAATTTGGAATTAGGAAAACCCTAAGCCCTCTCACAAAATGTGAAGTGTTTGTTCTGCAAAATAAGCCTCCTAAACCCTCTCTTAAGCAAGTATTTATACTTGCTACTTCTAGGGTTAAAAAGTGCTCAAAATTACAAGTTTGCCACTTTTAAGGTGGCTAGCCCTAAATGAAAATTACTGATAAGATCACATTATACTTATATTTTCTTTTGGACTTATATTAAATTTATTTCAATATTATAAGAAAATATAAAGAAATGATACTTAATGGTGTTTATTGTGAAAATGCAGGTTTTGAGGACCCAAAAGTAAATTACAATTTAATTGGAGGAGTTTTTCACAAAATTGAAGAAGCGAGCGGAGGATTGCAATAAAGGCCGCCGGCCTTGGGCCGACCTACATTCAAGGCCGCCGGTACATTCAAGGCCACCGGCTTTGAGCCGGCCTATATTAAACCAGCCTTAAAAAGCATTAAAGCCGCCGGCCTTAAAGCCGGCCTTGAACTGGCCTTCATTACTCCCGGGATATCCATTGCGAAAATCTCTCCAAAATCGTATCTTATTTAATTTGCTGACTCAAATCCTCATCAGATCAACCTTATCCCCCTCCTCTTTGGATCTATAAATAGGCCCCTTGTGTGAACCTTGGGAGCATCCCCTTTTGTTTAGAATCCCCTTTTGTTTTAGAATTCTTTTGTTTTGATTCTTTGTTTAGCATCATTTGTCTTTCTTTGAAATTATTAGAATTCCCTTAGAAACTTTAGGATTTTATATTTTCTTTAATTCCTTTACATTTCATGTTATTCCAATTTTTAGTTTGAAGAAAGAAAGTTATTTTGCTGAAGTTTGCTTTCAATTGAAGAATTCGAGAAATCATTTTGGAAGATTGAAGTTCTTGAAGATTATAGCTATTGTTTCATTTACTTTATTTTCTTTTATGCCATTTATTAGTTTATTCTTGTTGTTCAATATGAATTCCATTACATCTATTTATTTCAATTGTTTTTATATTCATACTATAATGTTCTAAATCATCCTTGTGGGAAACATGATGAAGCCATAATTCAAACTAAAATGATCATTGTATTCATGTTATAGGAAATGTAGATATGCGGAATTTTCATATAAGAAGTCCTGCTATGAATTGTATTTTGTAATTGAAATCAATGCATAGAAATGTAAATGACTCGAAAGAGAAATTTAGGTTTTATCAGGAATTCCTAAGTAAGATTTAATAATTCATGTGGAAGCAGCGTTATTGAATTTTATTAGAAATTGACTTAAGTGCTTCATGCAATATTTTTATTGAATTTTTCACTATGGGATTAGGAGAAATTATTTTAAAGTTATTAGGCAATCATATAATTGGGAAATTTATAATTGTGAATTAGAATCCTCATTTGATTTGAATTAGCGGGAGCTATTAAATTAAATTGAGGTAACATTACTTTAACACTTTATAAAGGATTAAGGTTTTGTTAATTTCTTGTGAAAATCCATATAACTATGAGTTATTATAACATGAAGGCAATATGATTAGTAGAATTAGGGTGGATTCTATTTCCCACCATCAATTTATCATTTTTTAAACATAATCCTCTTTTTGAGCATTTAGCATAATTCATTCAATTCTCATCAAACATCATTGCCTACATAATAGTAGAAATTGATAAAGGTCTATTACTTAATCAATCTTCGTGGTTCGACACTCTTCTCTCACTATATTACTTGATCCGATCCGGTACACTTGCCGGTATTTATTCACGCTCATTTTATATCTCTTTTTGCGTGGATCAAGTTTTTGGCGCCGTTGTCGGGGATTGATTAATATTAGACCATCTTCAGATTCTATTGTTAATTTAGGCGCAATTATTTTGTTATTTAATTTTATTTTTTTCATTGTGTGATCGTTTCCTGTTCTCTTTGAGGTTCTTTTTATGCGCAAGAGTAGAAGTGCTGAACTTCTACCAATTAATCTTGAGATAGAACGCACCTTGCGACAACTTAGAAGAGAGCAGAGAAGAAAGGAAGAAGAGAACATGGCAGATGAGAACAACAATCGGATTCAGGGTGTTGGTAGAGCACTTCGGGAATACACGATACCTGTTGTTTCAGGTCCTGCAATAAGAAGACCAACAATTCAGGCTAACAATTTTGAATTAAAACCAGCACTAGTTCAAATGGTTCAATCAAATCAATTTGGAGGATATCCAAATGAGAGTCCTGATGAGCATATTGCAGTATTTCTTCAATATTGTAATACAGTGAAAATGAATAATGTATCTGATGATGTAATTAGGCTACAACTTTTTCCGTTTTCACTTAGAGAAAAAGCTAGGGCTTGGTACAATTCATTGCCACAAGACTCTGTAACCACTTGGGTTGATCTCTCATCTAAATTTTTGAGGAGATTTTTTCCACCTGCTAGAACTGCTAGGTTAAGAAATGACATCACAAACTTCACTAAGTTTAGTGGTGAATCATTGTATGAAGCATGGGAAAGATTCAATGAGGCAATTAGAAAATGCCCCCATCATGGATTACCAGATAATCTCCTTATTGAGATATTCTATCTCAGTTTAGATGATACATTGAGATCTCTAGTAGATGCTACTTCTGGTGGTGCACTAATGAGTAAGACATATGAAGAGGCTAGTGCTTTGATAGATGAAATGGCCTCTAGTGCACATAATTGGCAACATGAAAGAGGTAAGTCTAGAGTAGTATCTGTCAATGACATGGACACCTTAACAACTCAGATTTCTGCTCTTACCGCTCAGGTAAGTAAACTCACCTCTACTCCATCTTTTAATGTTAATCAAATTTCTTGTTGTGAGTTGTGCTCAGGACCACACTCAACTCTTGAGTGCCCATCTGGAAACTTTTCCTCCTCATCCCATGGAGAGCAAGTAAATTTTGTCAATAATTTCCAAAGAGGAAATCAAGGACCTTATTCAAACATCTACAATCCAGGGTGACGTAATCATCCAAATTTCTCATGGAGAAATGATAACAATGCACTTAAACCCCCTGGATTTCAAAAGCAAGGTCCTAATCATAATACTCCCCATCAACAATATCCTAATCATAATACCTCTTCTCAGCAAGGTCAGTCTAAAATGGAAGAACTCATGATAAGTTATCTGCAGAAGACTGACACAATGTTGCAAAATCAACAAGCCACCATTAGGAATCTTGAAAATCAGCTTAGTCAAATGTCTCAACAGTTGAGTAATAGACCATCTGGGTCTTTACCTAGTAATACTGAGCAGAATCCTAAGGGTGTAAATGCTATTATGCTAAGAAGTGGTAAGGAATTGGTTGATAAGAAACTTGAGGAAGAGGAGGTTAACCTAGAGAAAGATAAAGGGAAACAAAAGGAAGAGGAACCAAAGCAAAATTCACCAAAAGTGCAAGCATATGTTCCTCCTATTCCTTTCCCAGGAAGGCTGAAGCAACAGCAATTAGATTCACAATTTGCTAAATTTTTAGAAGTCTTTAAAAAATTGCAAATTAACATTCCTTTTGCAGAGGCACTTCAGCAGATGCCATCATATGCTAGGTTCATGAAGGATTTACTCACAAAGAAGAGGAAGATTGAAGGGAATGAACCAGTGATGCTTACAGGGGAATGTTCTATGATCTTACAAAAGAATTTATCCAATTTGCCAAGAAAACAAAGAGATCAGGGAAGTTTTACTGTTCCTTGCACTATTGGTAATTTTCATTTTGATAAAGTACTTATAGATTCTGGTGCAAGTATAAATTTAATGCCTCTGTCCATTTTCAGAAAACTAGGACTTGGAGAATGTAAGGAGACGCACGTCACCTTACAACTTGTGGATAGAAGTGTCAAGTACCCAAAGGGTATAGTGGAGAATGTCCTAGTAAAAGTGGACAAATTCATCTTTCCAGTTGACTTTATAGTCTTGGAAATGGAAGAAGATAGAGAGGTACCCATGATCTTAGGAAGACCATTCCTGGCAACAGGTAAGGCATTGATTGATGTGGAACAAGGTAAGCTTACTTTAAGAGTTATGGATGAACAAGTCACGTTTAATGTGTATGAGGCTACAAAGAAATTTGATGACTGTAAATCCTGTTACACTATTGATAGTGTTGATGAGCTTTCCTTTGAGTTCATGGAAGAGAATGTAGGTGTGGACACGATGGAGTCAGTCCTTAGGGATTTAGATAATTGGAGTGATGATGAGGATGAACCCCAAGAAGAACATACTGAACAAGTTTATGAATTCAAGACTCGACACTATGAGGAGCTGGGCACCACTGAGAAGAAACCGATGCCGTCATTGACACAACCCCCGGTGCTTGAACTTAAACCTTTGCCTGGTCATTTAAAGTATGCTTATCTTGGAACAAATGATACTTTGCCAATAATCATTTCTTCTTCTTTGACAGGTGATCAAGAGCAACAACTTTTGGTTGTTCTAAGAGAACATAAGGAAGCTATCGAGTGGACCATTGTTGATATTAAGGGAATTAGCCCTTCAATTTGTACTCATAGGATATTTCCTGAAGCTGAGTGTAAACCTACAGTACAACCACAAAGAAGACTTAACCCAACTCTTAAGGAAGTTGTAAAAAAAGAAGTACTTAAATTGTTAGATGCAGGCATTATTTTTCCAATTTCTGATAGTAAATGGGTTAGTCCTGTCCAAGTTGTACCAAAAAAAGGTGGTATGACTGTAGTACAAAATGAGGCTAATGAATTAATTCCCACTCGCACTGTAATTGGTTGGAGAGTCTGTATAGACTATAGAAAACTGAATGATGCTACCCGCAAAGATCATTTCCCCCTCCCTTTTATAGATCAGATGTTAGAAAAACTTGCAGGGCATGATTATTACTGCTTTTTAGATGGTTATTCTAGTTACAATCAAATCCATATAGCACCCGAGGACCAGGAGAAAACCACCTTTACTTATCCCTATGGCACATTTGCTTTTAGGAGAATGCCCTTTGGTCTTTGTAATGCACCCGCTACATTTCAAAGATGCATGATGTCCATATTTTCTGACATGATAGAAAATTTCATTGAAATATTCATGGATGATTTTTCTGTTTTTGGGAAGTCATTCGAAACATGTCTAACAAATTTAGGATGTGTGCTTAAGAGATGCAAGGAAACTAATCTGCTTCTTAATTGGGAAAAATGCCATTTCATGGTAAGAGAGGGAATAGTCTTAAGGCACAAAGTATCTAAGCAGGGAATTGAGGTTGACAGGGCAAAAGTAGAGGTGATAGAGAAGCTACCAGCACCTACTACAATGAAAGGAATCAGAAGCTTCTTGGGACATGCTGGCTTCTATAGGAGATTTATCAGGGACTTCTCTAAAATCTCAAGACCTCTTTGTAATTTACTAGAAAAAGATTCTGCCTTTATTTTTTATGATAATTGTTTGCAGGCATTTAATCTATTGAAGGAGAAGCTCACTACTGCACCAGTGATTGTTGCACCTGATTGGGAGCTTCCCTTCGAGTTGATGTGCGATGCTAGCGACTATGCTGTTGGAGTAGTACTTGGGCAAAGAAAAGATAAGTCATTTCATGTAATATACTATGCGAGTAGAACCTTAAATGAGGCCCAAAGGAATTATGCCACAACTGAAAAAGAACTTTTAGCAGTTATATTTGCATGCGATAAATTCCGGCCTTACCTAATAGGTTCTAAAATCATAGTATATACTGACCATGCTGCCCTTAAGTATTTATTTGCTAAAGCTGATGCTAAACCTAGGTTAATTCGATGGATTCTACTACTGCAAGAATTTAACCTGGAAATTAAAGATAAGAAGGGAACTGAAAATGTGGTGGCTGATCATTTATCTCGTCTGGAATCTAATTTTTTTTATTCACCTATTAATGAAAAGTTCCCTGATGAACAATTGCATGTAGTAGAAGTTCAAGGATTACCTTGGTATGCTGATATCGTTAATTATTTGGTTAGCAAAATCACTCCATATGGTTTATCCTACCAATAGAAAAAGAAATTTTTACATGATGTGAAGTTTTATTTTTGGGATGAACCATATCTCTTTAAAAATTGTGCTGACCAAATAATTAGACGATGCGTACCTGAAAGTGAACAGCTTAGCATTATACAACATTGTCATTCTAGAGAGGTAGGAGGTCACTTTGGTATGGAAAAAACGGCAGCAAAAATTTTATCTTGCGGATTTTATTGGCCCAGTTTGTTTCATGATTGCAGGAAGAAGCGAGCGGAGGATTGCAATAAAGGCCGTCGGCCTTGTGCCGGCCTACATTCAAGGCCGCCGGCTTTGAGCCGGCCTATATTAAACCAGCCTTAAAAAGCATTAAAGCCGCCGGCCTTAAAGCTGACATACATTCAAGGCCGCCGGCCTTGAGCCGACCTTCATTACTCCCGGGATATCCATTGCAGAAATCTCTCCAAAATCGTATCTTATTTAATTTGCTGACTCAAATCCTCATCAGATCAACCTTATCCCCCTCCTCTTTGGATCTATAAATAGGCCCCTTGTGTGAACCTTAGGAGCATCCCCTTTTGTTTAGAATCCCCTTTTGTTTTAGAATTCTTTTGTTTTGATTCTTTGTTTAGCATCATTTGTCTTTCTTTGAAATTATTAGAATTCCCTTAGAAACTTTAGGATTTTATATTTTCTTTAATTCCTTTACATTTCATGTTATTCCAATTTTTAGTTTGAAGAAAGAAAGTTATTTTGCTGAAGTTTGCTTTCAATTGAAGAATTCGAGAAATCATTTTGGAAGATTGAAGTTCTTGAAGATTATAGCTATTGTTTCATTTACTTTATTTTCTTTTATGCCATTTATTAGTTTATTCTTGTTGTTCAATATGAATTCCATTACATCTTTATTTCAATTGTTTTTATATTCATACTATAATGTTCTAAATCATCCTTGTGGGAAACATGATGAAGCCATAATTCAAACTAAAATGATCATTGTATTCATGTTATAGGAAATGTAGATATGCGGAATTTTCATATAAGAAGTCCTGCTATGAATTGTATTTTGTAATTGAAATCAATGCATAGAAATGTAAATGACTCGAAAGAGAAATTTAGGTTTTATCAGGAATTCCTAAGTAAGATTTAATAATTCATGTGGAAGCAGCGTTATTGAATTTTATTAGAAATTGACTTAAGTGCTTCATGCAATATTTTTATTGAATTTTTCACTATGGGATTAGGAGAAATTATTTTAAAGTTATTAGGCAATCATATAATTGGAAAATTTATAATTGTGAATTAGAATCCTCATTTGATTTGAATTAGCGGGAGGTATTAAATTAAATTGAGGTAACATTACTTTAACACTTGATAAAGGATTAAGGTTTTGTTAATTTCTTGTGAAAATCCATATAACTATGAGTTATTATAACATGAAGGCAATATGATTAGTAGAATTAGGGTGGATTCTATTTCCCACCATCAATTTATCATTTTTTAAACATAATCCTCTTTTTGAGCATTTAGCATAATTCATTCAATTCTCATCAAACATCATTGCCTAAATAATAGTAGAAATTGATAAAGGTCTATTACTTAATCAATCTTCGTGGTTCGACACTCTTCTCTCACTATATTACTTGATCCGATCCGGTACACTTGCCGGTATTTATTCACGCTCATTTTATATCTCTTTTTGCGTGGATCAAGTTTTTGGCGCCGTTGCCGGGGGACTGGCAATATTTCAAGAAGACATGAATTACCACAAAATAATATACTTGTAATTGAACTTTTTGATGTTTGGGGAATCGACTTTATGGGTCCTTTTTTCTCATCTTTTTCAAACAAATATATTCTTTTAGCTGTTGATTATGTTTCGAAATGGGTAGAGGCAGTTGCTCTACAAACTAATGACAGCAGGGTTGTCATTAAATTTTTGAAAAAGAATATATTTTCAAGATTTGGGGTACCTAGAGCTATAATAAGTGATGGGGGAACACATTTTTGTAACAGGCAATTTGAGAAATTATTATTAAAATATGGAGTTACTCACAAAATTGCCACCCCTTATCATCCACAAACGTGTGGACAGGTTGAGGTATCCAATAGGGAAATTAAGCGAATCTTAGAGAAAACTGTCAATGCATCCCGAAAGGATTGGTCTTTAAAACTTGATGATGCATTGTGGGCTTATAGAACAGCTTTTAAAACACCTATTGGAATGTCCCCCTACAAGATTGTTTTTGGTAAATCATGTCACCTACCCGTAGAGCTTGAGCACAAGGCATACTGGGCCATAAAATACCTTAACTTTGAGTTGCAAGCTGCAGGTGAAAAGAGGTTGCTCCAATTGAATCAAATGGCCGAGATGAGAGAGGAAGCATATGAAAATGCGAGAATTTACAAGGAGAGAGCAAAGCGATGGCATGATAAGAACATCTTACAGCGAGAGTTCTTGCCTGGTCAAAGAGTCTTATTGTACAACTCTCGATTCAAGCTATTCCCAGGTAAGTTGAAATCACGATGGTCTGGACCATTTGAAATTGTTAATGTGTTTCCTTATGGTGCAGTTGAGTTGAAGGCAGAAGACAACCGTATTTTCAAGGTAAACAGTTATCTTCTCAAACATTACCATGAAGGGGAACATGTTGATAGAAATGCCACAACTGTGGATTTAGGAGATTCAAGAACTTGAACTGGAAAAGTCGGGCTAGCGACTATAAACTAAGCGCTTCATGGGAGGCAGCCCATGCTCAATAAGTATATACACTAGTGTTTTAATTTCGTTACAAAAAAAAAAAAAAAAAAAAGAGAAGAAACTAATTCAAGGCTGGATAAGAGCCGCCGGTGCATTCAAGACACTCCAAGGATGACAGACATTTTGGGAGGAATTTTCTTCCTGATGAACAATTTTACACCAGGGAAGTACCAGTATTTCAATTTCTGCATTGACATTCTTTTCCTTAATTTTGTGATATATTAGGAACAATGAGGACATTGTCCAATTTAAGTGTGGGGAAGGGATTATAAATGTAGAAGTATAATGATTGCACACATCATGAGCTTACAAATCCCATGCTTTATTTATGTCCTTAAATTGAAATCCTGAAATTGACTTAGATTGGTGCCCTACTCGCCAACTATTGTGACTAGTTTACATAGTTAAAATTTAATAGTAAAATCTCTAGAGAACGGGGTTTACCCTATGTTTTGCCTTTGAACTCGAGATTGAGTCCTTAAGTTGAAAAAAACAAGCAAGTTTACTTCAAGGAAAAATTGGTTGGGATAAATCTCTCTTGAAATTTCTTTGAGAATACCTTAACACCTAGTGAAAGAGGTAAATGAAATATTTTACTTAGTGATCCCTTAAAAAAAAAAAAAAGAGCCTTTACTCCAATAACTCAGGAAAGTGAGTTAAGAGTATCCAATCTTAAATGTTAGTGTGAGGAAGAGTTCGTAGGGGTCCCTTTAAAACCTGGTCACTTAGGCGATTAGCCCAGTATGTGCCGACTCAATGAACTCACAATAACGAGAAGGGCGGAAAGGCAAAAATTTAGTACCTTAATGAAAACCAGGTTGACATGGGCGAGCTTTGGTCCTTCAGAAGAGTGAAGTCTCACTCCGCTGTCAATTAAGGCAAAAAAAAAAAAGGGAGAAATTCTAGGAAAAAAATGGATACCATATGCTTTCACTCCTTGTTATCTTGTTTAGAGAAGTAAAATTGAGGGAGATGATACTTGCTAATAACCAATGAAGTTTAAATGAATGTTTTTCCTTATGGACTAAATATTGTTTTCTATTGTTAAACACTGGGATTAAAAATCTGTTGTATTTAGATTAACTACTAAATTTCAACTAGATATACTAGTTACAAATTTCAGTATGGTCAGAACAATGGGCACCAGAAGTTCAATGATGGATTTCTCTTGTTTAAATCAATTATTTTGCTTAAGGACAAGCAAGCGTTCAAGTGTGGGGATGTTGATAAGATCACATTATACTTATATTTTCTTTTGGACTTATATTAAATTTATTTCAATATTATAAGAAAATATAAAGAAATGATACTTAATGGTGTTTATTGTGAAAATGCAGGTTTTGAGGACCCAAAAGTAAATTACAATTTAATTGGAGGAGTTTTTCACAAAATTGAAGAAGCGAGCGGAGGATTGCAATAAAGGCCACCGGCCTTGGGCCGGCCTACATTCAAGGCCGCCGGCTTTGAGCCGGCCTATATTAAACCGGCCTATATTAAACCGGCCTTAAAAAGCATTAAAGCCGTCGGCCTTAAAGCCGGCCTACATTCAAGGCCTCCGGCTTTGAGCCGGCCTTGAACTGGCCTTCATTACTCCCCGGATATCCATTGCGAAAATCTCTCCAAAATCGTATCTTATTTAATTTGCTGACTCAAATCCTCATCAGATCAACCTTATCCCCCTCCTCTTTGGATCTATAAATAGGCCCCTTGTGTGAACCTTGGGAGCATCCCCTTTTGTTTAGAATCTCCTTTTGTTTAGAATGCCCTTTTGTTTAGAATCCCCTTTTGTTTTAGAATTCTTTTGTTTTGATTCTTTGTTTAGCATCATTTGTCTTTCTTTGAAATTATTAGAATTCCCTTAGAAACTTTAGGATTTTATATTTTCTTTAATTCCTTTACATTTCATGTTATTCCAATTTTTAGTTTGAAGAAAGAAAGTTATTTTGCTGAAGTTTGCTTTCAATTGAAGAATTCGAGAAATCATTTTGGAAGATTGAAGTTCTTGAAGATTATAGCTATTGTTTCATTTACTTTATTTTCTTTTATGCCATTTATTAGTTTATTCTTGTTGTTCAATATGAATTCCATTACATCTATTTATTTCAATTGTTTTTATATTCATACTATAATGTTCTAAATCATCCTTGTGGGAAACATGATGAAGCCATAATTCAAACTAAAATGATCATTGTATTCATGTTATAGGAAATGTAGATATGCGGAATTTTCATATAAGAAGTCCTGCTATGAATTTTATTTTGTAATTGAAATCAATGCATAGAAATGTAAATGACTCGAAAGAGAAATTTAGGTTTTATCAAGAATTCCTAAGTAAGATTTAATAATTCATGTGGAAGCAGCGTTATTGAATTTTATTAGAAATTGACTTAAGTGTTTCATGCAATATTTTTATTAAATTTTTCACTATGGGATTAGGAGAAATTATTTTAAAGTTATTAGGCAATCATATAATTGGGAAATTTATAATTGTGAATTAAAATCCTCATTTGATTTGAATTAGTGGGAGCTATTAAATTAAATTGAGGTAACATTACTTTAACACTTGATAAAGGATTAAGGTTTTGTTAATTTCTTGTGAAAATCCATATAGCTATGAGTTATTATAACATGAAGGCAATATGATTAGTAGAATTAGGGTGGATTCTATTTCCCACCATCAATTTATCATTTTTTAAACATAATCCTCTTTTTGAGCATTTAGCATAATTCTTTCAATTCTCATCAAACATCATTGCCTAAATAATAGTAGAAATTGATAAAGGTCTATTACTTAATCAATCTTCGTGGTTCGACACTCTTCTCTCACTATATTACTTGATCCGATCCGGTACACTTGCCGGTATTTATTCACGCTCATTTTATATCTCTTTTTGCGTGGATCAATTACATGGAAATAAAAGTGTCCCAAAACCAAAATACAACCAAAATAGTTCATAAAAGAATAAATATATAAAGAAATGGTCTTCAAGATGCCGGTCTTCTATAGGATCCATCGGCCCAGCTCATCGCCGGTTCTGGTCGGTCCATGGATAACCTACAAGCTAAGTCTGAGGGAGTTTGTCCATTGCCCTATAGAATATGATAAGTGTGCCTGTTGGAATACACAATACAACAATAATAGAAAAGAGGTTAATATATAAATAATTCCGGGGTCAATCTGCTCAAAATGGGCCCTCAACGCCAAGATTTGAAATCCTTCAGTTCTTGCCCTAATGATAGGTCTTGTCGGATTTTTATTCCTATCAAGAAGTCATGCAATGGAATGTCTTTGACTTGCCAAATTTGGAATTCCTTCTTCCACATATGCAAGATATCCTTGGAAAGGACAACTAAAGATCTTGCATTAGGGTATTTGGCCAAGAATGATCTTCCTCAATATCCTTTGAGTATTCCATTATGAAATCCATTTCATCCCAAATATCTCCCAAACCATCATTTTGGATATTGCTTGAATCATTCCCTTCACCAGTTACACCATCATAGACGCTCCTCTCGTCCATGAAGCATCTTTAAACCTTTCATTTATCCAGTTGTCTTTAATATCTTCCAACGAATCATCGCTTCTATTACCATACATACACCAACCTTCTGCACACACCACATGTACACCAACATACATATATTCTTATCTATTTACTCTACATATATTACACACCTCCTATATCCATACTTACACATACCGACACCATACATTTTCTCATACACCTATTCACATACTCCATTTACACCTTGCACCATCAATACACACACCCACATACTTTGCATACACCACATTTGCCTTCCATAACCATACATACATATTCATACTCCACACATCGTCCCATATTCGTACATACATACCTCGCATACATCATCCTCAACTTCCACATTTACACACACACATGACCATACTCTACACCTCATACCTTCCCTATACGTACACACACGCCCTCACACACCACATGCCATTCACATACACGCACATACCACACACCATCCATACACACGCACATACCGCACATACTCACACACACTACACACTCGGCTTTCCCTTCAATACACATACACATACCTTCTTACACCACATACCATCACATACACATACATACATCCTTGCAAACACCACACACCATGACAAACACATACATACATACTCGCACATCCTACACCACCTCATTTATATCTAATTTCCCATTCCTTTCATTCTTCTCCTGCTGGCTCCTTTTTCCTCTTCCTTTTTCTTTTCTTCTCATCCTATTAAATATTTCCATAGCTGCTTGCCCATCTCCATGCTGAGCATACTCCGCAAGCATCGTATTCCAAGTGAACGCATTTGGCTCTAATGCTTCCTCTTTCATTTGCTCCTACAGCAAAACCACTTCCTCTATCCTCCCTACATTAATATACCCACAAATTACAGACGTCAGCAAAGTAATATCTCTCTCCAAAAAACCATCAAACACCCTTTTCTTATCCCCTTTTCCTTTCTCTTTTGTTATTGCTGTTACAATTGTTGTTGTTCATGGTTCCGTTACCATTGCTGTTGTTGCTCTTGTGGATGTTGCCACTGTTGCTGTTCTCCTCCCTCGTCTTAGCCACCCAATATCGATAGCAACCAAGCCCCATCTTTCCCAACTCCTCTCCTCTTCTTTGTCGCTATCTAACATACACCTGTATACATACATATACATATATCTTTCCCTTCCTCCCATTTCCCCTCTTCTTTTCTCACTGGGTACGCTGTTGTTGCTATTGTGGTTGTGGTTGTTGTCCGAAGAGCGTCTAGAATGACCACCAATGAATAGTAGTTTGTTTCGTCGTGGATCACAACATGATCTGAACATCAGATAAGCATCGGCCATTGTGGCTCCCACCGATTATGTAACCTTCTTCATCTACAAAGGCGACAATGTGCTTGTATTGTGTGGATAGCTACTGTCCTCGCACCTGGGATGGATGCTTTGATCATAGGTTAGACCCAATCACCATGTGTTGATGTCCATACCCCTCCCAGCTTCTTCGGTTCCCATGCCATTATCTTACATGTGAATCCTTAGGGACTAAAGAGGCTGCCTGGAGCAAGTTGACTTGAGAAGGGCCAATTCCTCCAAAATTGGACTTATGTTTAGGATGATTAAGAGCACGAAAGAGACCAGAAATTGAGTTTCATCGGAGGTGGTAGATGTGACCATGACGTCTCTTAGCCTCTTTTCCCAGCCAAAGCCTTCCCTTTTGCACTTGCTTCCCTTAAACTCCTTTACGGTGTGATTCGTTAGACTCAACCGCAAAGGATATCATTGTGGGTTCATACTTGGTTGAAACTGTAGCAAGTTCCTCCATTTCTTCATACTTTGTTGCATTTGGGAGGTTTTCAGAACTTCCCCTTTTTCCTCAGACGTCGGACATTGCTAGACACTTTCCTTCACAGTCCGCCGGAACCAAGATGTTGCTGGAACTTTCGCTTAGAGCTTTGGATGATTTGCTTCGTCGAATAAGGAAAAGAGGGATTGGGAATGAAAGGTTTCAAGATGGTAAGGTCGTGTGGGGCGAGTGGGAATCCGATTGGTGAGAAAAGGAAAAAAAAAACGAGACGAAGAAGGTTAAAAGGTAGAAGGAATGAAGAAGAAAGGAAGAAAAGCAGAGTTCTATTTAGGCGATGACATGGGGCGATGCTGCAGCTAGAAGAAGAAGGAGAAAGGAAGGAAGGAAATGGAGAAGTAGGGGACGAGGCAGCACGGAAGAGATGGATGACGTAACCAATGGCAGCTGATGGGATGGCAGCCGGCTAATGTGACCTTACTACTGCTGCTACTAATCAGCATGGGGGGGGAAGGGAAGGATGGGCTGGACAGAATCACAATTTAATTTTTTTTTTAAGTTAGGAATATATATTACATTATATTATGTTTTAATTTTATTTTATATTATAAATATCTCTATTTTATTATTTTGCTCACGTGCAAGAATATTTTTAAATTTTATATTTTTGGAAATTTACTACAAAATTCTACGTCTATGTTTGATAGAGATCAGGATGCATCCAACATTCAAGAGCTAATCAAAGCCAATGATCCTTTACAAGGTATCGGGGGTCCTATGACACGATCACGGACCAAGCGAATGAAGGAGGCATTGCAAGGATTGATTATGGAACTTCAGGAGCAAGAGGTGATTCGATACAACATTAACACAAGTCCTAAGCTCATGAATATTATACATCAAAGTGGGGACGAAGTAGAGGACATTAGTAATGGATAGACGACCTTAATGCCGTTTTTGTCTTTTCATTTCAAAGCCGGCCCTGGATGTATTTAAGTCGCTAGCTTATAATTTATGACTATTATAAACTCCTTTGGTAAGAAATTTGAAAGGTCATTATCAGATGTTAAAAGAAAATCATTTGTGATAATTCTCTCTTCCTTTGGTTCTGGCAATAGAATTACCTTAGGTTTCTTCATCTTAAACACTTGGAGAAATCAATCTTGATAGCTTAGGTTCTAATCGGTTGGTTCGATTGGGGTCGGGTTATGCACAATACTTGATTCAATTTCAATTCTTGGGTTTTGAATCCTCTATTGATTGTTAGGTCTTAGATCAATATCTAAGGTTCGCGTCATTTGGTATCAGAGCCAAATTCATTGAATTGGGTAATTTCTATCTTTATTCATATTTTATTTGTAATTTATTGTGTGAATTTTCTGTCGAAGTTAAAAAAAAAAAAATCCGTTCATAGAAATTTGGTTCACCAATTCCATTGTTTACTTTTCTGCTGTTGCTTTTGTTTTACATTGGGCAATTCCCAAACTTAATTGTTTACTGTCACATTTGTCATCCCATTGGCCAATCTATATTTCTATCAATTATGGCCGAGTTTTATCCTCCCAAATTGCAATTTCAGGCGTGATCGATTGATTCAAGGGAACAAACCTGGTTGTTTAGAGTTTTTTTTTTCAAAAAAAAAATCGTATTAAAAAAAAAAGTTGCTGAATATTGAGTGAGTTTCCGTTATTGTTTTAGTTTGTTTGTTAGTAGTTCCAGTGAATTATTTTCCTATCAAATTCATTCATTTTCCATATCGGTCATTGAGTTTATCGTCTTTACTTCTTGTTAAATTTCTAAGTTGTCACACTGATTTATACTAGTGGTTTATTTGAAGAAAATTCGCTGAGTCAGTTCTAGAACAAGGGTTTGTAAAGGAAAAGTAGAGTGTGAGATTAATATTGTGAGAAGTCCCAAAATTTGTGTTACACACAAGTGAATTTTCATCTTTGAGTGTAAACACGTGAGGGAGTGAATTGTGAGGCCTTGTTATATTATTATTACTAATGTTCTTTGTGGCAACAAACATGTCTGGTCAAAGTTCTCCTAATAGGGAGAAGGGAGTAGGAGATGATAAGTTGATGTTTCATGCGCTATTGAGTGAGATGAGAAAAATGATGAGGGCTAAGTTGGAGCTAGTCCATCAAAGGATGGATAGGATGGAGCAAAGTAGGGAGCCCATGGGTAGCACTACAGTGGGTCGAAGATCTGATAGGCTTCCGAGGAGGGGAGTGAGAATGGAATTGGAAGAAGATACTGAAGTGGGAGAGTATAATTTTGTGATAGGGAGAGATAATACCCAAAGGAGAGATAGTAATTTAGGTAGTATAAAGATGAAAATACCTTCCTTTCAAGGGAAGAATGACCTAGAATTATACTTGAAGTGGGAGCGAAAGGTTGATCACATATTTAAGTGGCATAATTATTCAGAGGATAAGAAGATTAAACTTGTAGTAGTCGAATTCATTGACTATGCGGGTGTATGGTGGGATCAACTGGTTCGAAGTAGAAGACGATATAGGGAGAGACTTGTCAACATATGGGATGAGATGAAAACAATCATGCAGAAGAGGTACATTCTTACTCATTATTTTAGGGATTTACATAGGAAACTGCAAAGCTTGACACAAGGGTCCAAAAGTGTAGAGGATTACTTCAAAGAAATGGAAATAGCCATGATTAGAGCTAAAGTAGAAGAGGATGATGAAGCTACAATGGCTAGGTTCATTATTGGCTTGAATAGGGACATCGCTGATATTGTTGATCTACAGCATTTTGTAGATATTGAGGAATTGTTGCATAAGGCGATCAATATTGAGAAGCAATTGAAGGCAAAGAGTACTTCAAGGTATAATCCAGCTTCAAGTTCTTCCAGGTATAATTCAACTTCTAGTTCATCATGGAAGTCGAATTGGAAGAATAATAAATCATCACCAAAGGCTAAGGAGGAAGAGAAGGCTAAGGCACCAGCATCTTATTCGAAAGGTAACACTGAAACCAAATCTACTTCTAGATTACGTGACATTAACTGTTTCAGGTGCTAGGGATATGGGCATATTGCATCGCAATGTCCAAACACTAAGGCGATGATCCTTTTGGAGAGTGGTGATATGGAGAGTGTGAGTTCAGGGGATGATGATGACATGCCCCCATTGGAAGATTGTAGTGATGTGGATATGGAAGGTCCTGTAAAGGGAGAATTTCTTGTTACCAGGCGGATTCTCAATACTCAACCTAACAATGAGGGTGATGAAGTGCAGCGAGAGCATATCTTCCATACCAGATGCCATGTGAATAACAAGGTGTGTAGTTTGATTATTGATAGTGGTAGTTGTACAAATGTTGCTAGCACGTTATTGGTTGATAAATTGAGCCTAAAAACTGTGAAGCATGATCAACCTTATAAGTTGCAGTGGTTGAGTGAATGTGGGGAGGTTAAAGTGACCAATAGGGTATTGGTTTCTTTCTCTATAAGGAAATACCGTGATGAGGTATTGTGTAATGTTGTACCTATGCAGGCTTGCCACATATTATTGGGACGACCTTGGCAGTTTGATAGAAAGGTCACCCATGATGGGTATCATAATAGGTATTCCTTTATTCTGAATAAAAGACAGTTAGTCTTCACACCCCTTAATCCTTGGGAGGCTAGTGAGGATCAGTTGAGGATTGCTAAAGAGTTCAGAGAGAGTGGGAAACACAAGATTGAACAAGAAAATAAGAGCGAGATTGTGAAAGCGAGAGGTAAAAATACACTTATGAGCCATGAGAGAAAAGAATTAGAGGGAAATACGAGTGAAATTGGTGAGACAAGTGAGATTGAAGGTGCCTTGAAGGCAAAATGGCACTTACTTGTACTGATGTACAAGGATGTTTATTTTTCCACAGACCATCTTAACCCTTCTTTGCCTGCAGTTGTTGTTTCTCTTTTGCAGGAGTTTGCTGACTTATTCCCTGAGGAGATACCCAGTGGATTACCTCCGTTGAGAGGTATTGAGCATCAAATCGACTTCATTCTAGGTTCCTAAATTCCAAATAAACCAGCCTATAGAGTAAATCCAGACGAGACAAAGGAGATTCAGAGGCAAGTGGATGAACTGGTAGAAAGGGGTTTTGTGAAAGAGAGCCTTAGCCCAAGTTCGGTTCCTGTTATTCTGGTTCCAAAGAAGGATGGATCATGGCACATGTGTGTGGATTGTCGAGCCATCAACAAAATTACAGTTAAGTGCCGACATCCCATACCTAGGCTTGATGATATGTTAGATGAACTGCATGGTGTGTGTTTGTTTTCAAAGGTTGATTTAAAGAATGGTTATTACCAAATACGCATGAGAGAAGGAGATGAATGGAAAACCGCTTTTAAAACCAAATATGGTCTCTATGAGTGGTTGGTAATGCCTTTCGGTTTAACAAATGCACCAAGTACATTTATGAGATTAATGAATCATGTTCTTCGTACTTTCATAGGAAAATTTGTTGTAGTCTATTTTGATGACATTTTAGTCTACAGTAAAAGTTTAGAAGAACATGTTTAGCATTTGCAAATGGTTTTCAGTGTTTTAAGAGAAAATAAGTTACTTGCAAATTTAAACAAATGTACCTTTTGCATGGAGTCTATGGTGTTTTTGGGTTTTATTATAGGTGCATAGGGGATTTCTGTTGATGAGGAGAAGGTAAAAGCAATCAAGGAATGGCCAACACCTAAGAATGCTAATGAGGTAAGAAGCTTTCATGGCTTAGCAAGCTTTTATAGGAGATTTGTGAGGGATTTTAGTTCTATAGCTGCTCATTTAAATACATGAGAAAGTGATAGAGCCATTTTATACTTAATCTTTATAGTATAAATTATGTTAATTCATTATTGATTTTATAGAAATCATAAGGAAATGGTACTTAATTCTATTATGGTGATAAATTAGGTTAAATGGAGTCAAGGATGCTAATTCAAGTAAATTAAAGAAGTCATCTATAACTTGGATCAAGATAAGGAGTTACACCACCGGAGGAAAGCACATGAGCAAGTATCTATCTAGAAGGAGGCACGGTTTGAGATCTGGCCATGTGGTAAACCGTACTACACACTGCAGGAGAAAGAGCGACACGGCTTAAGGCACGGCCGTGGTGGAAGCCGTGGGAGAAACCGTGCTTGGAGCCGTGGTGGAAGCTAGACGTGCCAAGGAGAAGAAATTGTGGAACTTTGACAGAGGATGGCATGGCTTAGGATCTAGCCGTGGTGTAGACCGTGGTACACACTGGACAAGGATCAAGAGCTTGTAGATCATGCACAGAGGAAGGTACGGTTGAAAATCTAGCCGTGGGTGGAGTCGTGGTACACACTAGACACGGAAGATGATACATGAATTATGCACAGAGGAAGGCACGGCTTGACGCACGGCCGTGTGGTAGGGCGTGCCAGGCAGACGAAGATTCACTTCTCGAAATCTACTTGGAAAAGGAAAGATATTTTCGTATCTTGCTAGCAAAAGATCACATGCCATCCCTCTAACAATATAAATAGAACCAACCCTAGAGGGTGAGGACAACTTTTAATCTTTAACTTTTGAATCTTTGAATCTGGAATCACCTTGGAGACAAGAAGGAAAGGAGGAGGCAGAGCAGGCAGCCGGAAACAGAGGCTTGTTATGTTTTTATCTTTATTTTTCGTTTTATTGATGAACATGAGTAGCTAAGCTACTTTTCTAGCCAAAGGGTCATAGATATTTAATTCTCCACGAATTGTGAGGTCTAATTGACTTGTATTTATTCTATTCTTTGCTTTCGGGTATTCATATATCTTCTGATCGTTTTGTCATTATTATCTTTGTTGGTTGGTATGAATAGAGCTCTTCTACTCAATTAGCAAGTTAATATATTGTCAACTAGCACGTCAAATCCGTAATTGTTTGATTGTTCTAGTCTTAGTGACGTAATAACATGCTTGGTTATAAAAGAGATGATCGAATTCATGTTATGGAGGTGTGTGATCATGTTTAAATAGGTTATCTTATAATCTACTGGCATGAATTGGTGGTCTCTCTAGATTTTAATGCTATTGGTAGATTAAATCCTAAGCGCTTGTCTAGGATTGTCTAATCGATAAGAGAAATAATCAAAGAGCTTCTCTTGATTATCGAGGAAGTACGGAGAGATAGGTTGTTAGAGCTTGTTAATAACCATAACCAGTTTATCTAGAAATAAGAATAGAAAACATTTGCATCGATGATCAATTCCTTGAATTAAACTATCTTGATTCCTTTGGCTAGGCTTTTATCAATATTCAATTTTCTTATCTTGTTTTAACTTTATTCGATTCACAAACCAAACCCCCATTTTCCTTTTCCTTTTTATTCTCCTTGGATAGAAATAAATTTAACCAATCTCTGTGGATTCGACCCTACTCACCGCTATATGCAAATCATATAATTGTCTAGGAGTAGGTTTTATTTTTGTTGGATTTGACACCCATCAAATTTTGGCGCCGTTGCCGGGGATTGGTGTCAAATTTATTTCTATTCTTGTATGACTCGTTCTTCTCAGACAGGTGAACTAACTTATAATCTGGAGATTGAGAAGACTCTAAAGAGGCTGCGACAAGAAGCTAGATCATCCCCCAGACCGAACTTAGTATCGGATTTGTCTGATTCATCCCTTGATTCTGAAAAAGAGGACGACATGGCAAATCTCGAGAGAACCTTAAAGGAGTTGGCTGCACCGGATGTGAATCAACAACCACTTTGTATTCACTATCCCGAACTAACTGTGGAATTTGAATTGAAATCTGGGTTGATACATCTGCTACCTACATTTCATGGTCTTGAGAATGAAGATCCTCACAAGCATTTGAAAGAGTTTCATATAGTGTGTTCTAGTATGAGGCCGCAAGGAATAACCGACGATCAAATCAAGCTACGTGCTTTTCCATTTTCTTTAAGTACTAAAGCTAAAGATTGGTTGTTTTATTTGCCTCCAGGTTCGATAACCACTTGGACAGATATGGTCAGACTCTTCTTGGACAAATTCTTCTCCGCATCTAGAGCCGCTGGTATAAGAAGAGAAATTTGTGGTATAAAACAGAGGGACACCGAGACTCTTCATGAGTATTGGGAGAGGTTCAAGCAACTTTGTGCAAGCTGCCTACAACATGGGATATCTGAACAACTCCTCATCTAATACTTCTATGAAGGCTTGCTTCCGATGGAAAGAAAGATGATGGACGCTGCGAGTGGAGGCGCCATAGTAAACAAAACCCCTGGTCAAGCTAGGGAATTGATCTCCATTATGGCTGCTAATTCACAACAATTTGGGTATAAGCACGATACGTCTTCAAGGAAGGTAAATGAGGTAAGTGTGTCTAACCTTGAACATCAAATTTCTAATCTAACCTCCCTTGTGCAGCAGCTAGCTCTTGGAAATACCCATCAGGTGAAAGCTTGTGGAATTTGTGCTGCTCCTAATCACTCGACCGACATGTGCCCTACATTGCAAGATGACAATCATGAACACGCCAATGCTGTAGGTAAATTCCCAGGACAGCCACAAAGGAAATATGATCCTTACTCGAACACGTACAATCCTGGATGGAGGGATCATCCTAACTTCAGATATGGCAATAAACCACAAAACTTCCAACAATTCCAACCTAAGCCATCAAACCAAGGATCACAGGCTCCTTCCACTTCAGGTATGTCTCTTGAGGAAATTGTTAAATCACTTGCCGTTAATACCAAACAATTTCAGGATGAGACAAAGCAGAGCATCCACAACTTGGAAAGTCAGGTAAGCCAACTTGCTTCTTCTATAAACAGGTTGGAAACTCAAGGTAAGTTACCTTCTCAAACCATCACAAATCCCAAGCAAAGTGCTAACGCAATTACTTTGAGAAGTGGAACAAAATTGCAGGGATCAAATGAGAAGGGACACCGAACTAATCCTGAGGAAGAGACTGAGAAAGAAACCGCAACTTCAAACCAGCAGAACAATCAGATCAAAGGACCCCTCATTGAACCACCAAAGGTCATGACAACAGCACCTCCTTTCCCCTCCAGATTAGCGAAATCCAAGAATGAAGCGGAAGAAAAAGAGATTCTGGAAACTTTTCGCAAAGTCGAGGTAAATATTCCTTTGCTTGATGCAATTAAGCAAATACCGCGCTATGCTAGATTTCTCAAAGACTTGTACACTAACAAAAGAAAGCTGAAAGGTAATGAAAAGATTGGTGTGAGTGAAAATGTTTCAGCTATTGTTCAGAAGAAGCTTCCTCCCAAATGTAAGGATCCAGGTATGTTCACCATTCCTTGCAAAATAGGTAATCTTGGAATCGTTAAAGCCATGTGTGATTTAGGAGCTTCTATCAATGTCATGCCTTTGTCTGTTTATCAACGTTTAAATGTTGGTCCTTTAAAGGAAACAGGTATTATTGTTCAACTTGCTGATAGGTCCAATGTTTATCCTGAGGGAGTTCTAGAGGATGTTTTAGTTCAAGTCAATGGGTTGGTTTTTCCTGCTGATTTTTATGTGCTTGACATGGACGATAGTGATTCTCATACTTCATCACTGATATTATTAGGGCGACCATTCCTTAAGACTTCTAAAACGAAAATCGATGTAAATGATGGCACCCTCACTATGGAATTTGATGGTGAAGTGATTAATTTTAACATTTATGATGCCATGAAACATCCTAACGATATCTCTCCTGTTTTTGTTACAGATGTTATTAACCCATCACCACAGGCACCCAAGCTGGAATCAAAATCCTTATCCGAACATCTAGCCAGGAACGTCTAGCCAAAGACGTTAAAGAAAGGCGCTTCATGGGAGGCAACCCATGTCAAAAAAAAAAAAAAAAAGTTTTAGTTTGTTTTGCTTTAGTTTTGTTTTGTTTTAGTTTAGTTTTGTTTTTATTTTCGCGTAGTTTTGAACTCTTTGGATCAGCTGCAGCAAGGATACACATAATCAGATGACACTTTCCAGAGCTTACAGGGATAACTCCAATACCAGGGAAGTACCGGTATTTCCTTTCTCTTATCCTCTAATGTTCCTTGAGTTGTTCATTCCTCTTTCATTGTGCTGAATTTGGAACAGTGAGGACACTGTTCAAGCTAAGTGTGGGGGAGAGGATAATAAAATATAGAGAATAGAGAACTAACTTATACTCTGAATGTTTGTCCTTAAGCAATTTTAAGTTAAAATTTTTTCAAAATTATCATGACATCTGGAGATTGTACTAAATGTTGTAATAAGCATCTACAAAATGTGAAATTGACTTGTTCAAATGTTTTACTCACCCACTGCTGTGATTAGAATACATGGTTAAAATTAAGTAGTGAAATCTTTAAGAAACAAATTTACCTTGTATTTAGCTTTAGAATTGGAAGTCTAAGAGTAAGTCGAGTCCCTAAGTGAAAAATAAACAAGTTTACTTCTAGGTTATATTAGCTACTATATACTCTTTGAAGTTGTTTGTAAAGCAATCATAACACTTAAAAAAAAAAAAAGAATCAAGCATAGCCATTACTCCAATGATTCAACTAATTGAGTTAAGAGTATTCAAACTTGAATGTTTAGAGTGAGGAAGAGTCCGTAGGGATATCTCAAAACCCGGTCACTTGAGTGATGAGCTCGGGATGTTGCCGACTCAATGAACTCACTATAACGATAAGGGAGAAAAGGCGAAAGTTCATGAAAAGAAGCGGGCAAAAACCCGTCAAAATAGATGCTTGAATAGATCAAAAGAACATGAATGTAAACATTCATTGAATAAAACATGACGTATAAAAGGGAGAATATCTAGCAAAGAGCTTATACCATATGCTTTTACTTTATACTACAAGGATTATATGTTTGCTAATATCCAATGAAGTTTAATTGGGTGTTTTTCCTTAGTGGATTAAGTATTTACTTTTGGAATAAAAATTCTTTTGCTAAACATGAGGATTAAAGTTTGTTTTGTTTAGATTAGCTATTAAATTTTGTCCATGGTAATTTGATCACAGGAAACCAGTTTGGTTGAAGTAGTAGACATTAAAATTACAAGTCATGAATTACAAATGAATAGATGCTTGCAATGATGAAAAGAAAGTTTGTATAATCTATGACAGATTTTTCAATTGATTTGATTCAATTGCTTGAGGAGAAGCAAGAGTTTAAGTGTGGGGGAATTTGATAGAGCCATTTTATACATAATATTTATAGTATAAATTGTGTTAACTCATTATTGATTTTATAGAAATCATAAGGAAATGGTACTTAATTCTATTATGGTGATAAATCAGGTTAAATGGAGTCAAGGATGCTAATTCAAGTAAATTAAAGAAGTCATCTATAACTTGGATCAAGACAAGGAGTTACACCACCGGAGGAAAGCACATGCGCAAGTATCTATCTAGAAGGAGGCACGGTTTGAGATCTGGCCATGTGGTAAACCGTGCTACACACTGCAGGAGAAAGAGAGACACGGCTTAGGGCACGGCCGTGGTGGAAGCCGTGGGAGAAATTGTGCTTAGAGCCGTGGTGGAAGCTAGGCGTGCCAAGGAGAAGAAATTGTGGAACTTTGACAGAGGATGGCACGACCTAGGATCTAGCCGTGGTGTAGACCGTGGTACACACTGGACAAGGATGAAGAGCTTGTAGATCATGCACAGAGGAAGGCACGGTTGAAAATCTAGCCGTGGGTGGAGCCGTGGTACACACTGGACACGGAAGATGATACATGAATTATGCACAGAGGAAGGCACGGCTTGACCCACGACCGTGTGGTAGGGCATGCCAGGCAGACGAAGATTCACTTCTCGAAATCTACTTGGAAAAGGAAAGATATTTTCGTATCTTGCTAGCAAAAGATCACATGCCATCCCTCTAACAATATAAATAGAACCAACCCTAGAGGGTGAGGACAACTTTTAATCTTTAACTTTTGAATCTTTGAATCTGGAATCACCTTGGAGACAAGAAGGAAAGGAGGAGGCAGAGCAGGCAGCCGGAAACAGAGGCTTGTTATGTTTTTATCTTTATTTTTCGTTTTATTGATGAACATGAGTAGCTAAGCTACTTTTCTAGCCAAAGGGTCATAGATATTTAATTCTCCACGAATTGTGAGGTCTAATTGACTTGTATTTATTCTATTCTTTGCTTTCGGGTATTCATATATCTTCTGATCGTTTTGTCATTATTATCTTTGTTGATTGGTATGAATAGAGCTCTTCTACTTAATTAGCAAGTTAATATATTGTCAACTAGCATGTCTAACCAATGCACCTTTGCTTGTTCTACCTAATTTTGAAAAAGTCTTTGAAATTGAATGTGATGCTTCTGGGAAAGGTATTGGTGGTGTTTTGATGCAGGATTCCAAGCCAATGGCTTACTTTAGTGAAAAGCTTAATAGGGCGACATTGAATTATCCTACCTATGATAAGGAACTATACGCATTAGTGTGGACTTTACAAACTTGGCAACACTATCTTGGCCCAAGAGTTTATTATCCACTCAGATCATGAAAGCTTGAAGTTCTTAAAGACTCAGGGTAAGTTGAACAAAAGGCATGTTAGGTGGCTGGAATTTATTGAAACTTTTCCTTATGTTATCAAATATAAGTAAGGGAAAGAAAATGTAGTGGCTGATGCACTATCCAGGAGGTATTTACTTCTAACCTCTTTACAAACAAAATTGCTTGGATTTGAGTTTATCAAGGATTTGTATGAGAATGATGCTGATTTTGGTCAAGTGTGGAGTGTTGTTTCTGAGCATGCATATGCTGATTTTTATAAGCATGAGCGGTTTCTGTTTAAGAAAGACTAACTTTGTGTTCCTAAATGTTCCTTGCGTGAATTGCTTATTAGAGAAACACATGGGGGTGGACTAATGGGGCACTTTGGTATACAGAAAACTTTGGACATTTTGCATGAGCATTTTTACTAGCCTAGGATGAAACATGATGTGCAAGCTGTGTGTGAAAAATGCATTGTGTGTAAACAGGCTAAATCCAAAGTAATGCCACATGGAGAATACATCCCATTATGTGTACCTCATCAACCTTGGACTGACATTTCTATGGACTTTGTTCTAGGTTTGCCACGATCTAGTAATGGTAAGGATAGCATATTTGTTGTTGTTAATAGGTTTAGCAAAATGGCTCACTTTATTGCCTATTCTAAAACTAATGATGTAACATATATTGCTGATTTATTCTTTAAAGAAATTGTACGTTTGCATGGCCTGCCAAGGTCTATAGTAAGTTATAGGGATGTTAAGTTTCTCAGCCATTTCTGGCGCACTTTGTGGAACCAATTGGGAACTAAATTGTTATTTTCTACTGTTGCACATCCTCAAACGGATGGTCAAACAGAAGTAGTTAATAGGACCCTTTCACAATTGCTGCGTGCTGTTTTGAAAAAGAACTTAAAACAATGGGAAAATTGTTTGCCTCATGTTGAATTTGCATACAATAGAGCTACGCATTCTACTACATCATACTCACCATTTGAGATTGTGTATGGATTTAATCCTTTGACTCCCTTGGATATTTTACCCTTGCCTCCTAACGAATTTGTTGATGTTGATGGAAAGAGAAAAGCAGCGTTAGTCAGGGAATTTCATGCTAAGGCCTGAGTTAACATTGAGAAGAAGAATGAGCACTATGCTCGACAAGTAAACAAGGGTCGTGTCAAGCTTACCTTTCAACTTGGAGATTAGGTTTGGTTACATTTGAGAAAAGAAAGGTTTACCACACAACGAAAGTCCAAATTGCATCCTAGGGGAGATGGACCTTTTCAAGTGTTGGAGCGCGTCAGCGACAATGCTTACAAACTCGATTTGCCAAGTCAATACGGTAATGTAAGCGCTACTTTTAATATTTTTGATCTTTCGTTATATGATGCAGGTGATTCGAGGACGAATCCTTTCGAGGAAGGGGGGAATGATAAAGATTGGGAGGCATCCAACACTCAGGAGCTAGTCAAAGCTAATGACCCTTTACAAGGTATCGGGGGTCCTATGACACGATCACGGACCAAGCAAATGAAGGAGGCATTGCAAGGGTTAATTATGGAACTTTAGGAGCAAGAGGTGATTCGAATTCGACACAAGTCCTAAGCTCATGAACATCCTATATCAAAGTGGGGACGAAGCGGAGGACATCGGAATTGCATTGACGACCACCAACAAAGGAAAGGCCGCCAACCTATCACCTAGGCCTCCGGCCTAGAATTGGCCGGCCTTTAAAAGGCAAGGTACGCCGGATATGAAGGCTACCGGCCTTGGAATTTACACTGCCGGCCAGCCATCTATTATTTTTTACATTTCAAAGTCGGCCCTGGATGTATTTAGGCCGCCAGCTTTTAATTAATGACGAATATAAACTCCTTTGTATGACATTTGAAAGGGAATTATCAGATTTATCATATTGTGAATGAGATTTTTGAGAGAGTTCTCTCTTCCTTTAGTTCTTTTGAATAGAACTAATCTTGATTTCTTCATCCTAAACGCTTGGGGAAATCGATCCGTGATAGCTTAGGTTCCATTCGGCGTTTTCGATTGGGGTCAGGTTATTTTGAATTCATTCAATTCAATTTCAATTCTAGGGTTTGAATCCTTATTGATCATTGGGTCTTAGATTGATATCTAGGGTTTGCGTCATGATTTGTGAGAGAGAGCCTTAGCC
>JBBMOL010001164.1:0-46921 GCA_037954665.1 Laguncularia racemosa
TCCATAGGGAGGTGACACGGTTTGCCAAATATCAAACGGTAAGGAGACATACCTATAGGGGTCTTGTAAGCTGTCCGGTAGGCCTATAATGCATCTTCAAGTCATTTACTCCAATCCTTCCTGCTTGGATTGACGGTTTTTTCCAGAATAGACTTGATTTCTCGATTTGAAACTTCTGCCAATCCATTGGTTTAAGGGTGGTATGCGGTGGAAGTGTGATGAGTGACCCTGTATTTTTTTAGTAGAGTTTCCACTACTCTATTACAAAAGTGTGTGCTACGATCACTAATAAGAGCCTTTGGTGTCCCGAACCTAGCAAAAATATGAGATTTAACAAAATCCACAACAACTTTGGCATCATTAGTTCGGGTCGCTTTGGCTTCCACCCATTTTGAAACATAATCCACAGCAAGAAGGATGTAAACATTACCGAAAGAAGGAGGAAAAGGACCCATAAAGTCAATACCCCATATATCAAATATTTCACATGCAAAAATAGGGGTAAGTGGCATTTGGTCTCTACGTCCTAAGTTGCCAAGTTTTTGACATCGTTCACAAGACTTACAAAACATAAAAGAATCACGAAACAATGTAGGCCAAAACAAACCACATCCTAATACCTTTTGAGCTGTCCTCTTAGGGCTAAAATGTCCACCACATGCATATGAGTGACAAAATTGCAAGACAGAAGGAATATCGTCTTGAGAAATACACCTTCTAATGATCTGATCAGCACAATGTTTCCACAAATATGGATCATCCCATACATAGTACTTAGCATTACTTTTAATTTTATCTTTTTGAGCCCTAAACAAATCACTTGGTAGTGTCTTAGTAACCAAATAGTTGACAATATCGTCATATCACGGAATTGTCTTTTGAATAGAAAAGAGATACTCATCTGGGAAATCATCTTGTATTGGTGTTGACCCTTCACTGATAGGTATTCTACTGAGGTGGTCGGCAACTAAGTTTTCAGAACCTTTCCTATCGCGTATTTCCAGATCAAACTCTTATAATAAGAGTATCCATCGAATAAGTCTTGGTTTCGCCTCCTTCTTCGCGAGCAGGTATTTGAGGGCTGCATGATCAGAGTAAACAATTACCTTAGTACCAAGTAAATATGATCTGAATTTTTCTAATGCAAAAACAATAGCCAAGAGTTCTTTTTCCGTTGTGGAATAGTTGCATTGAGCATTATCTAATGTTCTGGAAGCGTAATAAATGACATGAGAAGCTCTTCCAACTCTTTGGCCAAGAGCGGCTCCAACTGCATAATTGCTCACATCAAACATAATTTCAAAGGGAAGGTTCCAGTCAGGTGGTTGGATGATTGGAGCAGAAGTCAACTTATCCCTCAATGTGTCAAAAGCGTGCTTACAGGCCTCATCGAACTCAAATGTCACTTCTTTTTACAACAATCGACATAGGGGTTGAGTAATTTTGGAAAAATCCTTGATGAAGCGTCGATAGAATCCTGCACTCCCAAGAAAAGAGCGAATTTCCCGTACACTTATAGGGTAAGGTAAAGATTTAATCAATTCTACCTTAGCTTTATCGACTTCAAGCCCCTTAGAGGATACAATATGATCTAAAATGAGACTCTGTTCAACCATAAAGTGACATTTTTCATAATTCAACACTAGGTTCTTATCTATACATCTTTGAAGCACTTTTGTAAGGTTAGTCAAACATGAATAAAAAGAATTATCATAGACTGTGAAGTCATCCATGAAAACCACTATGATATTTTCCACATAATCTGAAAATATACTAACCATACACCTTTAGAATGTGGCTGGGGCATTGCAGAGTGATAGAGCCATTTTATACTTAATCTTTATAGTATAAATTGTGTTAATTCATTATTGATTTTATAGAAATCATAAGGAAATGGTACTTAATTCTATTATGGTGATAAATCAGGTCAAATGGAGTCAAGGATGCTAATTCAAGTAAATTAGAGAAGTCATCTACAACTTGGATCAAGACAAGGATTTACACCGCCAGAGGGAAGTACATGGGCATGTAATTGAAGTACACGGCCGTGTACTTGGTTTTGAATCAACAGGAAGATACACGGTTGAAATACACGGCCGTGTATTGGAAGCACGGTTTGAGGCACGGCCATGGCACAAACCGTGTTACACACTGGACGAAAAGGCGGAAATGTGGACTTTCAATAGAGAGAGACACGGCTTAGGGCACGGCCGTGGTGGCAGCCGTAGGAGAAACCATGCTTGGAGCCGTGGTGGAAGCTAGACGTGCCAAGGAGAAGAACTTGTAGATTATGCACAGAGGAAGGCACGGCTTGACCCACGGCCGTGTGGTAGGGCGTGCCAGGCAGACGAAGATTCACTTCTCGAAATCTACTTGGAAAAGGAAAGATATTTTCGTATCTTGCTAGCAAAAGATCACATGCCATCCCTCTAACAATATAAATAGAACCAACCCTAGAGGGTGAAAAAAAACTTTTTTTTCTTTTAATCTGGAATCTTTGGATCATCTTAGAGGTAGAGCAGGTAATCGGGTTCATCACGTCTCTACTTTTTATTTTCGTTTTATTGATGAACATGAGTAGCTAAGCTACTTTTCTAGCAAAAGGGTCATAGATGTTTAATTCTCCACGAATTGTGAGGTCTAATTGACTTGTATTTAATCTATTCGTTGTTTTCGGATATTCATATATCTTCTGATCGTTTTGTCATTATTATCTTTGTTGATTGGTATGAATAGAGCTCTTCTACTCAATTAGCAAGTTAATATATTGTCAACTAGCACGTCAAATCCGTAATTGTTTGATTGTTCTAGTCTCAGTGACACAATAACATGTTTGGTTATAAAATAGATGATCGAATTCATGTTATGGAGGTGTGTGATCATGTTTAAATAGGTTATCTTATAATCTACTGGCATGAATTGGTGGTCTCTCTAGTTTTTAATGCTATTGGTAGATTAAATCCTAAGCGCTTGTCTGGGGTTGTCTAATCGATAAGAGAAATAATCAAAGAGCTTCTCTTGGTTATCGAGGAAGTACGGAGAGATAGGTTGTTAGAGCTTGTTAATAACCATAACTAGTTTATCTAGGAATAAGAATAGAAAACATTTGCATCGATGATCAATTCCTTGAATTAAACTATCTTGATTCCTTTGGCTAGGCTTTTATCAATATACGATTCTATTATCTTGCTTCGACTTTATTTTGATTCATAAACAAAATCCCCCCTCATTTTCTTTTCATCTTTATGCCCTTTGAATAGAAATATCTTTAACCAATCCCTGTAGATTCGGCCCTACTCACCACTATATGCAAATCATATAATTGTCTAGGAGTAGGTTTTATTTTTGTTGGATTCGACACCCATCAAATTTTAGCGCCGCTGCCGGGGATTGGTGTCAAATTTATTTCTATTCTTGTATGACTCGTTCTTCTCAGACAGGTGAACTAACTTATAATCCGGAGATTGAGAAGACTCTAAAGAGGCTGCGACAAGAAGCTAGATCATCCACTAGACTGAACTTAGCATCAGATTTGTCTGATTCATCCCTTGATTCAGAAAAAGAAGACGATATGGCAAATCCCGAGAGAACATTGCGAGAGTTGGCTGTGCCGGATGTGAATGAACAACCACTTTGTATTCACTACCCCGAACTAGCCGTGGAATTCGAGTTAAAATCTGGGTTGATACATCTGCTACCCACCTTTCATGGTCTTGAGAATGAAGATCCTCATAAGCATTTGAAAGAGTTTCATATAGTGTGTTCTAGTATGAGGCCGCAAGGAATAACCGACGATCAAATCAAGCTCCGTGCTTTTCCGTTTTCTTTAAGTACTAAAGCTAAAGATTGGTTGTTTTATTTGCCTCCAGGTTCTATCACCACATGGACTGATATGGTGAGACTCTTCTTGGATAAATTCTTCCCCGCTTCCAGAGCCGCTGGTATAAGAAGAGAAATTTGTGGTATCAAACAGAGGGATACCGAGACTCTTCATGAGTATTGGGAGAGGTTCAAGCAACTGTGTGCAAGTTGCCCACAACATGGGATATCTAAACAACTTCTCATCCAATACTTCTATGAAGGCCTACTTCCGATGGAGAGGAAGATGATGGATGCTGCAAGTGGAGGCGCCATAGTAAACAAAACCCCTGGTCAAGCTAGGGAATTGATCTCCATTATGGCTGCCAATTCGCAACAATTTGGGTATAGGCATGATACATATTCAAGGAAGGTAAATGAGGTAAGTGTTTCTAACCTTGAACATCAAATTTCTAACCTAACTTCCCTTGTGCAGCAGCTAGCTCTTGGAAAAACACAGCAGGTGAAGGCTTGTGGAATTTGTGCTGCTCCTAATCACCCGACCGACATGTGCCCCACATTGCAAGATGACAACCATGAACACGCCAATGCTGTAGGCGGATTTCCAGGACAACCGCAGAGGAAGTATGATCCCTATTTAAATACTTACAATCCCAGATGGAGGGATCATCCTAACTTCCGATATGGCAATAACCCTCAACATTTCCAACAATTCCAGCCTAAGCCATCACACCAAGTACCCCAAGCTCCTTCCACCTCAGGTATGTCTCTTGAGGACATTGTTAAGTCTCTTACTGTTAATACAAAACAATTTCAGGAGGAAACAAAGCAGAGCATTCTAAACTTGGAGAATCAGGTAAGCCAACTTGCTTCTGCTGTCAATAGGTTAGAAACTCAAGGTAAGTTACCTTCTCAAACTACTACAAACCCGAAGCAAAGCGTTAATGCAATTACCTTGAGAAGTGGAACAGAATTGCAGGGATCAAATAAGAAAGGACATCCGTCTAATCTTGAGGAAGAGACCAAGCAAGAAATTTCAACTCCGAGCCAGCAGGACAACCAGATTAGCAAGTCTCTAGTTGAGCCATCAAAGGTCACATTGATACCACCTCCTTTCCCCTCCAGATTGGCGAAATCCAAGAATGAAGCGGAAGAAAAAGAGATTCTGGAAACTTTTCACAAAGTCGAGGTAAATATTCCTTTGCTTGATGCAATTAAGCAAATACCGCGCTATGCTAGATTTCTCAAAGACTTATGCACTAACAAAAGGAAGCTGAAAGGCAATGAAAAGATTAGTGTGAGTGAAAATGTTTCAGCTATTATTCAGAAGAAGCTTCCTCCTAAATGCAAGGATCTAGGTATGTTTACTATTCCTTGCAAAATAGGTAATCTTGGAATCGCTAAAGCCATGTGTGATTTAGGAGCTTCTATCAATGTCATGCCTTTGTCTGTTTATCAACGTTTAAATGTTGGTCCCTTGAAGGAAACGGGTGTCATTGTTCAACTTGCTGACAGGTCCAATGTTTATCCTGAGGGGGTTTTAGAGGATGTTTTAGTTCAAGTCAATGGGTTGGTTTTTCCTGCTAATTTTTATGTGCTTGACATGGACGATAGTGATTCTCATACTTCATCACTAATATTATTAGGGTGACCATTCCTTAAGACTTCTAAAACGAAAATTGATGTAAATGATGGCACCCTCACTATGGAATTTGATGGTGAAGTGATTAAATTTAACATTTATGATGCCATGAAACATCCTAACGATATTTCCACTGTTTTTGTTGCGGATGTTATTAACCCATCACCACAGACACCCAAGCTGGAATCAAAATCCTTATCCGAACATCTAGCCAAAGGCATTAAAGAAAGGCGCTTCATGGGAGGCAACCCATGTCAAAAAAAAAAAAAAAAAATTCTTTTAGTTTTGTTTTGCTTTAGTTTTGTTTTGTTTTAGTTTAGTTTTGTTTTGATTTTCGTGTAGTTTTGAACTCTTTGGATCAACTGCAGCAAGGATACACATAATCAGATGACACTTTCTAGAGCTTAAGGGGAGAACTCCAATACCAGGGAAGTACCAGTATTTCCTTTCTCTTATCCTCTAATGTTCCTTGAGTTGTTCATTCCTCTTTCATTGTGCTGAATTTGGAACAGTGAGGACACTGTTCAAGCTAAGTGTGGGGGAGAGGATAATAAAATATAGAGAATAGAGAACTAACTTATACTCTGAATGTTTGTCCTTAAGCAATTTTAAGCTAATTTTTTTTTCAAAATTATCATGACATCTGGAGATTGTACTAAATGTTGTAATAAGCATCTACAAAATGTGAAATTGACTTGTTCAAATGTTTTACTCACCCACTGCTGTGATTAGAATACATGGTTAAAATTAAGTAGTGAAATCTTTAAGAAACAAATTTACCTTGTATTTAGCTTTAGAATTGGAAGTATAAGAGTAAGTCGAGTCCCTAAGTGAAAAATAAACAAGTTTACTTCTAGGTTATATTAGCTACTGTATACTCTTTGAAGTTGTTTGTAAAGCAATCATAACACTTAGTGAAAAAAAAAAGAAAAAGAATCAAGCATAGCCATTACCCCAATGATTCAACTAATTGAGTTAAGAGTATTCAAACTTGAATGTTAGAGTGAGGAAGAGTCCGTAGGGGTATCTCAAAACCCGATCACTTGAGTGATGAGCTCGGGATGTTGCCGACTCAATGAACTCACTATAACGATAAGGGCGAAAAAGGCAAAAGTTCATGAAAAGAAGCGGGCAAAAACCCGTCAAAATAGATGCTTGAATAGATCAAAATAACATGAATGTAAACATTCATTGAATAAAACAAGACGTATAAAAGAGAGAATATCTAGCAAAGAGCTTATACCATATGGTTTTACTTTATACTGCAAGGATTATATGCTTGATAATATCCAATGAAGTTTAATTGGGTGTTTTTCCTTAGTGGATTAAGTATTTACTTTTGGAATAAAAATTCTTTTGCTAAACATGAGGATTAAAGTTTGTTTTGTTTAGATTAGCTATTAAATTTTGTCCATGGTAATTTGATCACAGGAAACCAGTTTGGTTGAAGTAGTAGACATTAAAATTACAAGTCATGAATTACAAATGAATAGATGCTTGGAATGATGAAAAGAAAGTTTGTATAATCTATGACAGATTTCTCAATTGATTTGATTCAATTGCTTGAGGACAAGCAAGAGTTTAAGTGTGGGGGAATTTGATAGAGCCATTTTATACTTAATCTTCATAGTATAAATTGTGTTAATTCATTATTGATTTTATAGAAATCATAAGGAAATGGTACTTAATTCTATTATGGTGATAAATCAAGTTAAATGGAGTCAAGGATGCTAATTCAAGTAAATTAGAGAAGTCATCTACAACTTGGATCAAGACAAGGATTTACACCGCCGGAGGGAAGTACATGGGCGTGTAATTGAAGTACACGGTCGTGTACTTGGTTTTGAATCAACAGGAAGATACACGGTTGAAATACACGGCCGTGTATCGGAAGCACGGTTTGAGGCACGGCTATGGCGCAAACCGTGTTACACACTGGACGAAAAGGCGGAAATGTGGACTTTCAACAGAGAGAGACACGGCTTAGGGCACAACCGTGGTGGCAGCCGTGGGAGAAACCATGCTTGGAGCCGTGGTGGAAGCTAGACGTGCCAAGGAGAAGAACTTGTAGATTATGCACAGAGGAAGGCACGGCTTGACCCACGGCCGTGTGGTAGGGCGTGCCAGGCAGACGGAGATTCACTTCTCGAAATCTACTCGGAAAAGGAAAGATATTTTCGTATCTTGCTAGCAAAAGATCACATGCCATCCCTCTAACAATATAAATAGAACCAACCCTAGAGGGTGAAAAAAAACTTTTTTTTCTTTTAATCTGGAATCTTTGGATCATCTTGGAGGCAGAGCAAGCAACCGAGTTCATCACGTCTCTACTTTTTATTTTCGTTTTATTGATGAACATGAGTAGCTAAGCTACTTTTCTAGCCAAAGGGTCATATATGTTTAATTCTCCACGAATTGTGAGGTCTAATTGACTTGTATTTAATATATTCGTTGTTTTCGGATATTCATATATCTTTTGATCGTTTTGTCATTATTATCTTTGTTGATTGGTATGAATAGAGCTCTTCTACTCAATTAGCAAGTTAATATATTGTCAACTAGCACGTCAAATCCGTAATTGTTTGATTGTTCTAGTCTCAGTGACACAATAACATGTTTGGTTATAAAATAGATGATCGAATTCATGTTATGGAGGTGTGTGATCATGTTTAAATAGGTTATCTTATAATCTACTAGCATGAATTGGTGGTCTCTCTAGTTTTTAATGCTATTGGTAGATTAAATCCTAAGCGCTTGTCTGGGGTTGTCTAATCGATAAGAGAAATAATCAAAGAGCTTCTCTTGGTTATCGAGGAAGTACGGAGAGATAGGTTGTTAGAGCTTGTTAATAACCATAACCAGTTTATCTAGGAATAAGAATAGAAAACATTTGCATCGATGATCAATTCCTTGAATTAAACTATCTTGATTCCTTTGGCTAGGCTTTTATCAATATACGATTCTATTATCTTGCTTCGACTTTATTTTGATTCATAAACAAAATCCCCCCTCGTTTTCTTTTCATCTTTATTCCCTTTGAATAGAAATATCTTTAACCAATCCCTGTGGATTCGACCCTACTCACCGCTATATGCAAATCATATAATTGTCTAGGAATAGGTTTTATTTTTGTTGGATTCGACACCCATCACAGAGCCCAAAAGGCATCCTTCGATTCGCAAAAATACCGAATGGACATGTGAAAGTAGTCTTCTCTTGATCTTCCGGTGCCACTGGAATTTGATGAAAACCTAAATAACCATCAAGACAACAATAGTGAGAATGGCTAGCCAAACGTTCAAGCATCTGATCAAGAAAAGGAAGAGGGAAGTGATCTTTTCTAGTTGACGCATTTAACTTCCTGTAATCAACACAAACCCTCTAACCATTCTGAACTCGAGTAGGAATTAACTCACCATCAGAGTTTTCAATCACAGTCAAGCCTGTTTTCTTTGGAACAACTTGAATTGGACTTACCCATTTGCTATTGGAAATTGGATAGATCATACCTGCATCAAGAAGTTTCAAGATCTCTTTCTTAAACTACCTCCATCATAGGCGGGTTCAAACGACGTTGAACTTCCCTTGAAGGTTTGCAATTATCTTCCATTAAAATCTTGTGCATGCATGTGGAGGGGCTTAGTCTTTTGATATCGGCTATGGACCATCCAATGGCTTCTTTATACTCTCTGAGCACCCGAATCAACTTTTCTTCTTCTAAAGTACTTAGTTTGTTAGAGACTATCACAGCAAGAGTCTCATTTTCTCCTAAGAAGATGTACTTTAGATGTTCGGGAAGGGTTTTAATTCCAACTTTGGTGCCTGCACAATAGAGGGAAGAAGTATTGTGTTAGAAGGGGGTAAATTAATGTAGGACACATCATACCTGGTAGGTTTTAATGATTCCAACTCCCAAATCATGTCCTGCAAATCAGAGGATATTACAAGCTTCTCCTTAAGAGTTTTCAATGTATTAATAGTAAGACTCCTATTAAGTACAATTTTCAACTCATCATCGTTTATCAAATCAAATGTAGCCTGTGTTAATGGGTCAATAACATCCACAACAAAAACAGGGGAGATATCACTAGGATATTTCATGGCATCATAAATGTTAAATTTAATCACTTCACCATCAAATCCCATAGTGAGGTTACCGTCATGTACATCAATTTTCGTTCTGGATGTCTTAAGAAATGGTCTCCCTAATAATATCATTGAGGAATTACGAGAATCATCATTCTCCATGTCAAGCACATAAAAATCTGCAGGGAAAACCAACCCATTAACTTGTACTAAAACATCTTCTAGGACTCCCTCAGGATAGACATTGGACCTATCAGCAAGTTGAACAATAACACCTGTTTCCTTCAAGGGACCAACATTCAAGCTTTGATAAACAGATAAAGGCATAACATTGATTGAAGCTCCTAAATCACACGTAGCTTTAGCGATTCCAAGATTACCTATTTTGCAAGGAATAGTAAACATATCTGGATCCTTACATTCAGGAGGAAGCTTCTTCTGAAGAATAGCTGAAACATTCTCACCCACACTAATCTTTTCATTACCTTTCAGCTTTCTTTTGTTAGTGCACAATTCTTTGAGAAATTTAGCATAACGAGGTACTTGCTTAATTGCATAGTAAAGGAATATTTACCTCAACTTTGCGAAAAGTTTCAAGAATCTCCTTTTTTTCAGCTTCATTCTTGGTTTTCGCTAATCTAGAGGGAAAGGAGGTGCTGTTGTCATGACTTTTGGTGGTTCAACAAGGGATCCTTTAATCTGGTTATTCTGTTGGCTTGGAGTTGCAGTCTTTTTCTCAAGATTAGTTCGGTGTCCTTTCTCATTTGATCCATGCAATTTCGTTCCACTTCTCAAGGTAATTGCATTAGTGCTTTGCTTTGGATTTGTGATAGTTTGAGAAGGTAACTTACCTTGAGTTTCTAACCTGTTTATAGAAGAAGCAAGTTGGCTTACCTGATTTTCCAAGTTGTGAATGCTCTGCTTTGTCTCATCTTGAAATTGTTTTGTATTAACAGCAAGTGATTTAACAATTTCTTCAAGAGACATACCTGAAGTGGAAAGAGCTTGGGGTACTTGGTTTGATGGCTTAGGTTGGAATTGTTGGAAGTTTTGTAGTTTATTGCCATATCTGAAGTTAGGATGATCCCTCCATCCAGGATTATAAGTATTCGAGTAGGGATCATATTTCCTTTGTGGCTGTCCTAGGAATCCTCCTACAGCATTGGCATGCTCATGATTGCCATCTTGTAATGAGGGACACATGTTGGTGGGATGATTAGGAGCAGCACAAATTCCACAAGCCTTCACCTGCTATGTATTTCCAAGAGCTATCTGCTGCACAAGGGAGGTTAGGTTAGAAATTTGATGTTCAAGGTTAGAAACACTTACCTCATTTACCTTCCTTGAAGATGTATCATGCCTATACCCAAATTGTTGCGAATTAGTAGCCATAATGGAGATCAATTCCCTAGCTTTGCCAGGGGTTTTATTCACTATGGCGCCTTTGCTTGCAGCAACCATCATCTTCCTCTCCATTGGAAGCAAGACTTCATAGAAGTATTGGATGAGAAGTTGTTCAGATATCCCGTGTTGTAGATAGCTTGCACAAAGTTGCTTGAACCTCTCCCAATACTCATGAAGAGTCTCGGTGTCCCTCTGTTTGATACCACAAATTTCTCTTCTTATACCAGCAGCTCTAGACGCGGGGAAAAATTTGTCTAAGAAGAGTCTCACCATATCTGTCCAAGTGGTTATAGAACCTAGAGGCAAATAAAACAACCAATCTTTAGCTTTAGTACTTAAAGAAAATGGAAAAGCACGTAACTTGATTTGATCGTCGGTTATTCCTTGCGGCCTCATACTAGAACACACTATATAGAACTCTTTCAAATGTTTGTGAGGATCTTCATTCTCAAGACCATGAAAGGTGGGTAGCAGATGTATCAACCCAGATTTCAACTCGAATTCAATAGCTAGTTCGGGATAGTGAATACAAAGGGGTTGTTGATTCACATCCGGTGCAGCCAATTCTCACAATGTTCTTTCGGGATTTGCCATATCGTCTTCTTTTTCAGAATCAATGGATGAATCAGACAAATCTGATGCTAAGTTCAGTCCAGGGGATGATCTAGCTTCTCTTCACAGCCTCTTAAGAGTCTTCTCAATCTTCAGATTATAAGTGAGTGCACCTGTATGAGAAGAGCGAGTCATACAAGAATAGAAATAAATTTGACACCAATCTCCGGCAACGGTGCCAAAATTTGATGGGTGTCGAATCCAACAAAAATAAAACCTACTCCTAGACAATGATATGATTTGCTTATAGTAGTGAGTAGGGTCGTATCCACATGGATTGGTTAAATATATTTCTATTAAAAGAGAATAAAGAGGAAAAGAAAAATGGGGGGTTTTGTTTGTGAATCAAAATAATATTGAAACAAGATAATAAAATCGAATATTGATAAAAGCCTAGCCAAAGGAATCAAGATAGTTTAATTCGAGGAATTGATCATCGATGCAAATGTTTTCTATTCTTATTTCTAGATAAACTGGTTATGGTTATTAACAAGCTCTAATAACCTATCTCTCCTTACTTCTTCGATAATCAAAACAAGCTCTTTTATTATTTCTCTTATCGATTAGACAACCCTAAAACAAGCTCTTAGGATTTAATCTACCAATAGCATTAAAAAAACTAGAGAGACCACCAATTCATGCCAGTAGATTATAAGATAACCTATTTAAACAAAATCATACATCTCCATAACATGAATTCGATCATCTATTTTATAATCAAACATGTTATTGTGTCACCGAGACTAGAACTATCAAACAATTACAGATTTGACGTGTTAGTTGACAATATTTTAACTTGCTAATTGAGTAGAAGAGCTCTAATTCATACCAACCAACAAAGATAATAATGACATAACGTTCAGAAGATATATGAATATCCAAAAACAAAGAATAGATTAAAGACAAATCAATTAGATCTCACAATTCGTGGAGAATCAAACTTCTATGACCCTTTGGCTAGAAAATCTGCTTAGCTACACATGTTCATCATCAAAACGAAAATTAAAAGTAAAAACATGATAAGCCTCTGTTCCCGGTTGTCGAGTCTAATTTTTGGATTCCCATTCCTAATCCGATCTAAACTAAACCCTATGCTCATCTAATCTAGATCCTCGACTTGAATTAGGAATTTCGTTTGATTTTTGGAGTCGCCACCCAACTGTTGTTGGGAAAAATTGAATTAAGACTAAAGGAGCGGATTAGTCTTAATTTGGACTACTAGTCGTCGTTATTTCCTCTTCTCGTTTTTGTGAGAAGAGAAAAAGGGAAAACCAGAGTTTCTAGGTCCGGAGGCTAACCTATTAAAACCTATGCGGTTACCACCTAATCTCTTAAAATTGTTCATCTTTAGAAATGTGTTTCATTGTGTCTTTGTTACTTTTATGTTTTTGAATTTATTTCAAGAAAATGATTTTTTATTCATTTTAGGGGGTTGACCCGAATGGGTGCCTACGTACCTGCTACTCAGGATCAAACAAGCCGTAGTTCGCTTTTTTGAAAACCTTTAGATTTGTTGATGAATTTTAATTTTGCAAACTCTTTTGATTTATGTTCTTAAAATTTTTGGGATTTTTCTAAAAAAAATTCTAAGCCTAAACTTTGAATTTGATTTTTGAAAATGATTTTGAGGGAAAACATCAATTTTGAGTTTATTTGAAGAAAATGATTTTTCTAAGTGTTAAAACTTATTTTTTTGTAATTCTTGGAATTTTTTTAAAATTTTTGTGATCTTTATGTTTTTTATGATTTTCATGATTTTTGTGATTTTTATAAGTTTTGTAAGTTTTTCATGATTTTTGTGATTTTTATAAGTTTTGTAAGTTTTTCATGATTTTTATGTTTTTTATAAGTTTTGTAAGTTTTTCATGATTTTTATATTTTTTTGTTGAAAATTTTATCTTAAGTTTATTTTCTATCCTATTTTGAAATTTAAAATTTTATTATTATTATTATTTCTAATATTTCTATTATTTTTCTCCATTTTTATTATTTTTATTTTATTTTTTCTTATTTCCTATTTTCTATTTTCTATTTTCTACATTATTAAATCCTAGAAAAATACAATTCCTACATTTTTCTATTTATCGACAATATAAATAAATAAATGGCTAACAATATAATAAATAATAATAAATAAATTCAACATAAACGAATAAACAAAATAAATAAAATAAATAATAATAAAAAATCTGGAAAATCCGACTTACCTGGATCCGGATCGGTGCGCGGGTCGGGTCGAATCGGGTCGAATCGGTCGGACACGGCGGCGGTATTGGCTCCTTCACGGCGTTCCGACGGTCGTTTGCGGCGGGTGAAGTGTCGAATCCTAGCTTCTCGAGGGTGTTGAGTCTGATGGTGGTGGCGGTTTACTCCCAGAACGTCTCCTTGTGGTGGTTTGAACTCCGATCGGCGGTCACGGCTTGGACTTCCTCCGATTTGCACTCTTTTCTCTCTCTCTCGCAATTCTGATCTGTGATTTGGCTTCTTCACCTCCTCCTCTATTTATAGGCGTTTGAAATCGAGCTGGATAAGCTCGGATTTCCTCCGATTGAAGCTGATCGGATCGACGGTTAAAAGGAACGACTTTGATTCGTGTAAATCCCTCGTCTTGTTGTGATTTGATTCTAATTAGATAATGTTTATCTTATTTCTGTTGAAGATCTGTTGGATTTGTGCAAAAAATCGAATCAAAACGGCCGAAATACGGATTTTTCTTCTCGTCGGCGATCTCGGGCTCGAGGTAGGGGATGATCACGCGCCCGGCGCGTGCGTTTCTCCCAGCCAATCAGAGGCTGCCACGTGTCCTGGGCAAATGCAAAATTCGCAAAACGCGGAAATTGCTTCTCCCGCGATTCGAACGCCCGACCTCGCCCCCCTGCGCGCGCACCTAGCCACAGTCCGGACCAGCTGAGCTAGCCCATTTTCCTGTTTTTTTTTTTTTATTTTCGCAAATTGCATATATGCAATGCGATTTTTCCATTTTTTGTATTTTTTGAAAATTCCAAAAATTTGTAAAATTTTTTATTATTTATTATTTCCATTTCTGAAATCATTTTTCAAAATTGAAGTGTTTTCCTATTTATTTTTATTTTTCGAACATTTTTATTATCTTATGTTAAATTAGGAAAAATTGGGAAAAATTAGGAAAAATTGAAAAATTGACTATTATTGAAAATTATTGACTCCTAGGGCAAAAATGGGGTGTTTACACCGGTTTCTTTGCTCTGCCTCCTTCCTTCCTGTCTCCAAGATGATCCAAGATTTTTTTAACCCTCTAGGGTTAGTTCTATTTATATTATTAAAGGAATGGCAGAGAATCTTTAGCTAACAAGATACGAAAATATCTTTCCTTTTTGATGTAAATCTCAAGAAGTGAATAATCGTCTGCCTGGCACGCCCAACACCACGGTCGTGGGTCAAGCTGTGCCTTCCTCTGTGGGTAATCTACAATTCTTCATCCGTGATCAGTGTGTGCTACGGCTTATACCACGACAAGATCTCAAGCCGTGTCATCCTCTAGTTGATGTTCCACAATTTCTCATCCTTGGCACGTCTTCCATTTCAACTTCCACCACGTCTTCAACCACGGCTTCCACCACGTCTTCAACCATGGCTTCTACCACGGCTTCCACCACGGCCAAATCACGAACTATGTCTCTCTCTGTTGATAGTCCACATTTCCACCTTCTTGTGCAGTATATAGCATGGTTTTCGCCATGGCCGTATCTCCAACCGTGCCTTCTTCTAGACAGATACACGGTCGTGTACTTCAACCGTGTATTTTCTCGTGGATTCTTCAAGACAGATACATGATCGTGTACTTCAACCGTGTATTTTCCTGTGGCTTCAAAACTAAGTACACGGCCGTGTACTTCAACTACATGCCCATATACTTTCCTCCGGCGGTGTAAATCCTTGTCTTTGATCCAAGTTGTAGATGACTTCTCTAATTTACTTGAATTAGCACCCTTGACTCCATTTAACCTGATTTATCACCATAATAGAATTAAGTACCATTTCCTTATGATTTCTATAAAATCTATAATAAATTAACACACTTCATACTATAAAGATTGAGTATAAAATGGCTCTATCAACTACAAAAGGCTCTTTACTATTGGTTAATACTAATATCAGAGTGGAAACTAAAGGTTGTTCTTTACTTCCAAGAACATTGTTCCCTTTCTTTAGTCTACACAAGCCTCTCATTCTTTTAGGTTAATTGTGTTAGAGGTTTACCTATTTGCAAAAATCCTTAACAAAATTTTGATAATATCCAACTAATCTAAGAAAACTTTTTTACTTTTGTCATAATTTCTAGTCTTTTCCATTCTACTATAGCTTTCACTTTCTAAAAATCTACTAAAATACCTTCCCTAAGATCACATGTCTTAAGAAAGAAAATTTGTTCAACCACAAAACACATTGGCATCTTAACATATAACTTGTGTTCTCTTAAAATTTGCAACATGCTTAAATGTTCCTCATGTCATTTAGGGATTGCTAAATAAACTAGAATATTATCAATGTACACTACTACACATTTATATAATAAAGTACAAATATTTGGTTTATTAAATCCATAAATGCTACCAGTGCGTTTGTTAACTTAGATGGCATTACTAAAAATTTGTAACTAATTAAACAAGTCTTCAATTTGAGGCAACATATACTTATTCTTAATAGTAACCTTGTTTAAATCTCTATAATCTATGCAAAACCTCATAGATCCATCCTTCTTTTTTTACAAATAATATAGGAGCTCCAAAAGGTGATACATTTGGTAAAAAAATCCCTCATCCATCAATTCTTGCAACTACTGCTTTAATTCCTTCAATTCAATAAATGAAATCCTATATGGTGCTTTGAAATTGGTTTAATATTGAGAACTGATTCTATCACAAAGTTAATTTCTCACTTCAAAGGCAATCTTAGCAATTCTTTAGAAAACACATCCACAACTACTCTAATTTCCCAAATATTAACTTTATCTTTCACCTCTTCTACTTCAAAAACCAAACACCTTTTTTGCAATAGGTGCTTATTTCTTGCAATTAATTCTATGGTACTTATTTCCTTTTGTAAACAGTGAATGGATTCTTCTATAAAGAGCACTCGTGTCCATTAAAGGCATCAAATGTCATCTCCTTCTTTGGACAATCAATTACATCTAATTCATCCCCAAAATTAGTGTACTTGTTTGAGCCAAACATTATCAATTCTACCTTTATTACGTATCCTTGAGTTTGAATAGGACATGCTTCTATCATTGTATTCATGAATATTAAATTTCTAGCGGGGATCTTAACATTTTAGTTAGTTCCCAGTGCTATAACAGGCATTTCTACTTAATTCTTAGTCATATCTAAAAGAAACGAAAGTGTTGCTCTCATATAAAAAAGGTATATACTAGGGTATTACCTATCAAATCTTTTTCTAAACAAGAGTGTCAAATTCTCTTAGAATATTTTATCTATGTATATATGTTCTTTTATTTATTTATTTTTTATTTTCCCCATTACCTAACTAAAAGATAAGATTTGATTACTTACCCTCTATTAGATCAATATGAGTTATTTCTAATGTCCCTTCCAAATTATACACATATGTTGCTTGGACATTCCAAGATTTTGTGGTCACTAGCGCCATAATAGCAACACTCATCTTTTAATTGTTAGTATTCTTTAGGATAATGCTTTCCATTTCATTTCCAACATTGCACTCCTTGGCTCCACACTGTCCTAAACCTTGTAGGTATTAGAGTGGGATGAACCATGGGTTCCTTGCCCTTGTGACTTGTTACCATTCATTTTAGATTCCTTTTTCCCATAATAATATTCCTTTTCCTTATCCTTTCTTATTCTCTTTTTCTTGCTCTTTAACACATGACCCTTCTCCATTAATTCATTGAAAGTATTAACTTTAAACTCTTTTATTTTCCACTGCAACTTAAGTTTTAATCTACCTATGGAAACTTCTATTTTTAATTCATTGCTCTTTTGATAAGATGTAGGGGCAAACGATAGAAGATGGTTGAATTCACTTTCATATTGGTTGATACTTCTCCCTCATTGGTTAATATAGAAGAAATCAACTCAATATTTAGTTGGCAAACTCTTAGGAAAGTAATTCCTTAGGAATTTTTGTTTAAAAGTTTCCCAAGTTATAGGTTGAGGTAAGGTTCTTTTCTTTGGCTCCCACCATGTTTGTGCTCTTAACTTTAGCATTTATGTACCACAACTTACTTGGAATTGAGGATGTAATGCCCCAAGGGATACCCTAGTTGTAATAGCTCATCATGTTCTATACTGAAATCCATGATTAGTTGCATTCCAGCACACATAAAATTTAACTTGGTATATAAGGTATCGTTACTCTAGAAATCTCTGTAAAGATAATAGTTTACAAATAATAGGATAATTAAAGATAAGTACTAAGATAAAACATAAAGTCTTACAAACCGACTAAGTAGAAAGATAAGTCTAGAGATTAAATATTACATTCCTCCATATTTGAAAAAGTCTATTCAAAATTATAAATATCTATTTTAATAGTCATCATTCTGACTCACTTGCCCATAACTATCTTGAAGATTCTCATCGTTAGTTGGGTTCTACTACGGTAAAGCCAATACGGTGCCTGCAAAAATGGAAAACTATAGGAGTGTAAAGTACATCCAGCTTAGTGAGATCCTAGCTTAAAACCACCTTTCATGCAAAAACAAATAAGTTATCACTTTAATACATGAATGCATGAACAAACATATGCCAATCATCTCTTGTAGTCAACGAAAGACTACACGAAGTTTAAGGATATTTTTGACCATTTTACCCCTCCTTTGACCTTGGGTTGAGGATTTTTTTTTTTTTAAATTCCATTAGAGTCTAGGCTATCAATTTCAAAACACTTACACACATCCTTGGCTACACAAGTCTTGAAACCACATTCTCTCTCTCTATATACATATATCTATATATATATAAGTTATGTCAGAAGAAAGAATCTTTTGAGTAAGGACTTAGAATAAACCAAAGAAAATAATATTTTCCATGCCTACACACCTCCAAATGTATGTGCCCAAGATAGAATAATGAACAAATTCATACCGATATAGGATGATCCTTGATTCATTTTTGTATTGTTAGAATAGAATACTCTCTTAGGACATCTTTTCATTACTTGCATGATTATGATGGAATATAACAAGAATATATGAGAGATGCTATGCATGATCCATTGTAAGTCAAGGTTGCAATATATTTAATATAATTTGATAGGTGACCAATCAATTTGCAGACACTCAGTTAAAGAAATAATCATAAACATGAGAAATTTTCTTCTTTTTCTTTATTTCCCATCAAGCAATAAAATTAACCAAGTTAAGCACACACATGAGTTCATTAGTTTCCAGCTTTAGGTGCAACTAATATTACAAGCACACATCAAGTAGCAATCACTGTTGGTACCCACCTTAACATTTTTCAAGGATCATAATAATCTTGGGGTAGAGATTGGAAATCTTCTAAAAAAAACCTAAATAATTAATATTGAAGAAATACATAGAAGAATAACTACTACTAGAATAATTTATTCTAATATCCCATTCCTAACTCTAAGTCTTATTAAAGTTTTTTAGGGTGTTTTTAGTATTAGATCCTTTGTTTAGGGTTCAGTCCATCATCACGGTCCATGCTTATGTCTTTGTTAGGGAAAGTCTTATCTCAAATCATGTCATATAAAGGAAAATAAATGTTCAAGAATAAGTCCAACAAAGTCCAATAAAGTCTAACAAGGTCTAATAAGGTCCGTTGGGTCAAAAATGGTCTTGAAGAATCATAAGTTCTAAGTTTTCGGAAAATAGCCTTAACATCCTTTATTTAAACTTTTGTAATTATTGAGGCTCGAAAATATATCAAATTATCCCAAAGACATTCTAAAGGAAAATTAATGGAATGATCTTACAAAAATAGGATTCCTTGGGGTGGAATTTTCAATAGAACTTACACTTTAAAAAACATGCACTATTAGTATACTTAAAGGTTATACTACAAAGATGACTTTAGTAGTTCGAGATTATCTTCTTGATCAAGAATTCCTTTGGAAACCTATGATAAAGATCCTAAAACATAGAAAATAACTAGAGTTAGTTATTTCTCCTAGAAATTCACTAAAAGTCTCACTAAACTTTATGGAAGTTTCTTACCTTAGTTGTTGTAGAAGTGGTCCCCAAACTTTTCATTGGTTTTGGAGATGAGTATGAGGCTAGATAGGGGTGTGATTTTCTTTTGATTTTGTGAAAAGTTAGGTGAGAAAGTCAAACAGAAAAGTGTATGGGTGGTGTGAGAAAAGGAAGGGGAATGGAATGGAAATTTACTTAGGTAATTTAGGTTTCTACCTCCCCTTTTTATAGTGTTTTAATTTTGTTGGTTCGTTCATCATTTGAGGCTATTTTTCTATGCCTATTTAGAGGAATTATTGGTAGCTTTTAGAGTTAATAATGGCATAGGATAACATAGGATAGGTTAGAGTAATAATATCTTAGGATGAGATAGAGTAAGGTAGAGTAAATGATGGTAAATTGGATAAGAGCACATGCAAAATTCCTACACATCCAAATGGAAAGATAAACTAGCTAGGCTTTGTCCTTTTCAAGTCATTTTCTTAGGTAAACAAGATAATATTAGGGTAGAATATGATAAGATGTGATGGGGATAAGATATGATAGGATAATATAATGTAATGATGCTTGAATGACTTGGATCATATGCCTATTCTCCCTTTTTTTAGTCGACCACCTCTGGTCCTTATCTAAGTCATCTTCTTAGATTAATCATGATGGGTTTTAGTTTGATAGGACAAGTTTTGATAGGACGTGATAGGGTTCAACTTTTCAAAGATTTCACGTAGAAATTAAACTCAAAGTTGATGCTATTCTAGAGGAGAAGAACTGGTTGGATTTTGAATGGATTTCCTTATATTTTGAGTGTTACTAAGTAATTAAGGAAAAAAAAATGAATTATGGAAAGAATTGGTTAAAATAGATTAAGAATAGGGGGTGGTTTTGAACTTAATTGATTAGGTTTTTCTAAGTTAGAGTTTAGGAACTTCTGATTTTGAGTATGCTTAAGGCGTAATTTGTTATTGATTTGACCTTTATCTTACTAATCTAGGTTTTTGGTAAAAAAAATTCTTTATACTGTGAATGCATGCTATACATGTGTTTTCAATGCAAATATTTTATATTCTGAAAATGCATGCATTACATGCATTTTTTGTATCCTATTCACATAATATTTTCCTCTCATATCCTATTTGCATAATATTTTTTAAAAAGTACATTATTTATGTATTTTTCCTGCATACTTCATGTATGCAAATTTAAAGTAGGGGTTTAACTATAGCATAGGAAGATGTTATGTAGGGTTGGTAATTTGTGTTATTATATCGTGTCTTATATCTGTATCTAAATGAATTCATATTTGAAAATTTTCAACCCATAATATAACTCATTTATTAATTATATATAAAAATCTAAACTTGTGACTTAACTTGTTTAATGAGCATATCTTATATCTAGATTGGATCCATTTATCGATTAAAAAAGTCATAAATAAGTCTATAAAATACTTATATAAAAAGCGAAAAGATTTATAATAAAATTAATTTCTACAAATACTAATGCCATAAGACCTTGAAAGTTGACATCAAATTACAATCTAAACAACAATATTAGTGAAATCTTATCAAATATAACAAATATGAAAACTCATAAGTTTCAGTTAACTTAAATAATGACTTGAATTGATGTTACTGGTAGTGATAATTTCTAAACTCATCATATTTTCTGTTGGATCTTTAAGAGTGATGGTTAAAAAATCTATACATAAAAAAGAATGGTATCAATAAAAATACATGACATTAAAAATTCTATAAAGATAATTTAGTTTATTACCTGTGTCTCCATATAACTAATCTTTTGTACATAAAAGACCTATAGTTTTTAGCTTTAATAAGTTGTGATATTGAACAATGATTTGAGCTTCAATACTAAATGCAGGTTTTGAAGCTACCATAGATATTAATATGCCTAAGATATCATGTGTCATTTTCACAACTTGAAGATGTTGGAATTGATTGCTTTCCAATAACTTAATACATTCAATTCAATCATGACATGTTGCTTCTTATCTAAATATTATTCTAATTTAGATTTGATAGCCCCTAAAACTCTCATTACAAAAATTATAACTAATCGAACCTAATACTTAACAAACATTTTAAAACAATAAAAATATTGATAATGTGTTGAAATCCTAATAGATTTAAAAGCTGAGTCTATTTATATGAATTATATAGGAGAGTGATAGATTGACTTACTTCTATTATTGTTTCTAATATTGTCAAGTACAACTTTTTAAATATAATGACCTAGTGTTTTCTAAATAACGAAAATATGGGGAAGGGAAATTTATCCAAAAAAAAGTTAAATTTATCCAAGGAAAAAAAAAAAAAACAAAGAGAAATAGGAGAAGTGAGAAGAAAAGAGAGAGACATGATGTGTTGATAGTGCGGTATAGAAGGATCATGAAACCTTGAGAGACAAAATCAGTAGTGCATGGGAATAAAATATCAAAATAAAGAAAATAGAGGAATGGATATATTATTAATATTAAATGGGTTCATGTGACGGACTTGCGACCTTCTTACAAGACTTGTTTAATAAACTAATTCATAAACGAGTCTAAGAGTTAGACACAAACCCGGATATAAACCCAAATATGAATTTTATTGTGTCTAAATGAGTCTTATCCATTTGTATCTTATATCAATTTTTTTTTTTATATATAAACCTATTTATTTTGTGTTGTATAGAGTTCAAATTTTATAGATTGGGTTGTGAATTGCCAACCCTTATGCTGTGGTCCCTTAAAAAAATGAAGCAAATGGAACCTCCTGTGGGCTTCACGCATTTTTAGAAGCAAATAACAAAATATTGAAGGAATATCATTAATTTGAAAAATATAACATCAAGTAGTAAAATTATGAATTCATAAGAAAGCAGTCAAAGAATTTCTCGTTATTTTCCAATGAATCCATAATGTGCATTAAAGTTATCAAAGACAATAGAAAAGTTACTTTTATAGACGTAAATTATGAATTACAGGATATATTACGAATTATGATGGAACTTGTGAAATTGTAGGTCAATTGTGATAACTTAAACGATTCACGAATCTTAACAAGAGTTACAACTCTCTCGAGGAATGATACAGAAACAAATTGCGTACGTGTTATGAATTCTAAAGAACAGTTACGAAATCTATCAGCGTTTACGAAAATTGTTGAAATTTCTTACAAGAAACATGCAAATTACGGGGAATTTAAGGAGAGGTACCAAAAATCTAAAGACAATGACAAGTAGAAAGGAGAGTTTCCTAGATTTTAGGCTTATAAAGTGTTGAGAATTACGAAATTCGAAGGAAGTTATGAAGAAAACCAATGAAGCATAAATTCTCAAGGGAACACGAACATTTTTTCATAACATAGTCAGGAAGTTTACCCATCATTGAGTATAATTATGAATTCTTCAAGAAAAATCACAAATGTTCACTAGAATTATGAAAGCAGAATTTTTACAAATTATTATTGGACCGTCATCATCATTAATATTAATCACGAACTCCTAAGAACATTCCGATCCTTTGTTTACTTTGATCAATACCAGGCGAATTACAAAATTTCTATATGACATAAGAAATTGGGCTTTGTTTACGAATTTTTATTGTGGTACGTACGAGATCTACGGACTTTTTATGAGGTACTTTAAAAAGTATTAAAATTTTTTAGAAAAATTACGAAAAAATTCTGGTAGGAATGGCTCCATGGAAACAAGCCACACGAAACCTTCGCATTTCCTCAATAACATAATTTGAGTAATATTTCATTTTATCTTATTCCAATAATTCTGAAAAATTCCGCATGCGTTGTAAAGCATATTTGTGATCTTTCCAGCCGCTTCCTCTTATTCCTCACAAACTTTACGAGGTCTTTGATTCGATTCGTATATTACTATGCTCGTTTGACGTAAGTCCTCGTACAAGAAGGTGATTTTTATTTATTTTCAGAATAAAAGAGGTGATTGGTTCCAGCTTTGATCATTCATGCCTTCCATTAAAGTCAAAAATGATTGGAGCGTGTTTTAATTGATGGACACACTTGAAAACTTTAAAATTATATGGAATCTCTACTTTCTTTTTTTTTTTTTTTTTTTCAAAAGTCCACTTTATTTCTGTTTTGGCTACTTAATTGTGTAGATTTTTCTATTGACTTGGATAATTAAATCAGCGTAATTAATTAAAAATGTTAAAAAATGGTATAAAATTTAGAAATTTAAAAAAAAAATTCGCTAAAATTTAAAAAAGGAAAACTGGATCAAATTAGGAAAAAAGAAAAAGAAAAAACTATGTGACCGTTGCCAGCCACTCTCTTCTTTTGTTTTCTCTCTCTCTTTTTTTTTTTTTTTTTTTCAAATTTTATGCACATTTTAATATTTTTCAACATCAATTAAAGATACTAAAATAATTATCAACGTTGGGTCCACATCTGTTTCTGGGATCCAATTACTTACTTTTGAAAAAAAGTTGGTACAATTTTAAAAGTTTTCCGGTATAATGCAAGCTTTATTTCTGTTTTACAAGCCCTAGTTGTTACTTCATAATGGGTTTTGCGAAAAGCTCTAACCATTGCTTCATAGTGCTGAAATATATGAATCCAATCGTAACTTTTCTCTTATCCTTTTAGGTCTTTCCCTGAAGCTTCATCATCCACCTTAAAGCACTTGTATACTCTCTCTCTGTCTCCTCTCTACTTTGCTAAAGTTCTTACAGAAGGTACCTTTCGGTAGGATGTTTTGAGAGCCATCCATTTTACAGAAGCAAATAACAATTTATTGAAACTTCTACGACAACAACCAATTAGGAAGCACTATAGGGAGTAATACCACTAAAGCTGACTCACCCGAAATCAGAGGGCTATCCCTTTATCTGATCCAATGCTCTAATTAGCAAAACCAAGCACTATACATGCTTCTAATGCTTCAATAGTAGACTTACTTTACGAATGCTGCCATTGCCCTTGTGTAATTGATTTTGCTTTACAGCCTAGTGCCCACTTCCAAGCCAAAGTGACTCCGAAACATTAATGTAATTTTTCACCTAATGAGATCTTTCGTTTTTCTTTTTTTCGTTTCCAATTTATTTTTCCTCTAAGTTGTCCAAAAGAAATCCAAAATCCGCTTCGATGGCTTGTTTGTAAAGTGGAACACTCACATGAAGAGAAATTGTACGTGGAGAACTCGAGTTATGTGTGGTTGGTGAAATTGTGGGATAATTGTACCAGGGACGGTAACATTTGTTTTTAAATGCAAATAGAGAAGATACATTTTTAAGTAGTATAAACTGGGAATAAATGTTTTATATACAGTGAATAATATCATTAACTTTTATCTATAATGGCCTTACGTATACCGATCTATTACGTCATGTGATACACATACACCAATATGTAAAAGGATAATCATCAGAGTATGCATATATGCCTCCAAGTTCAAATAGCAGATATACATTGTAAGAAGTTAAACTGAGCACAAGCAATATAACATATAGTACATACAAAGGATATTAACTACTTGTTTGATGACATTAGCTTATGTTAGGATCATATCTAGATTTTAAGTCATAGATGATAGAACACACAATAAACAGGGGAAATCAGCAAGTAAAGAAGAGAATATTACGCATGAAATTTATATAGAAAACCTAGAAAGAAATGAGCGAAAAAACCATAGACAAAACTAAACAGATCCTTGCAAGGGTATAATCTAGCTCTTTGACAACCACAACATACTAATTTCCTCTAATTAAGTCAATGGAATTTTTAGCTCTCCCATTTTCCCCACCTAATACTCAAAGCAACGTATGTGTGTTGTGTGTATTATTATATAGTTACAAGAAGCACAAACTCTAATGCACATAATAGTAACTAACTTACGCATTAAGACAATACAAAACAAAAAACTATCAAGAACATAATAACCTCGATCTTATCCTTTATCTATTTCTTTGTCTAATTACTCTTCCAAACTTAGGTCTTGTACAAATTCAATAAAAAAGAAAAAAGCGCAATAGGAACCAGCGTATAAGTTGACTATGGGGAGAAACTGTTATGGAAAACAAAACCCTAATTCAGCCTCAGCCACCGATTTGACCATCAGAGACGGTGAGTTTAAGGTGGCAACTGCAATTACTCCGATCAATCTTTCTTCTTTATGCTCGGTTTTACTTTCCGTCACGTTCGATTATTCCTAGTGTTCGATTCTTCTACGCATTAATTCCTCAACGTTTTACTTGGACATGCGACATATTGGTGACGTAATATTAGTGTTTTTGAGCCTTTTGTTGTTTTCTATATGATTTAAACTGCATATAGTTCGGTCATATTTCTCAAGTGTTCTTGATTCAACCACAAATGTTTGTTTAGTACTTGGGGGTTCGCGGAAAATTTAAAGCATATGGCACCTGCAACAGATTCCGATTCCTCAAAGATGATGCTTTCAATGGATTAAGATCATCTCTTCTATTTTCCTTTTTTTTTTTTTTCTTTTTGATTAACAACCTATATATTTTTGCACATGGGCATGCATAGTGTTACTTAATGTGACACGCATCAGCCAAATGTAACGGTTTTATAATAGAGTATTAATGATTTTTCTATTCATACCGCACATTGTGTGACCTCTACTCTTACTTTACAACAAATGTACGTCCTCCGGTTACACTTCCTATCAAACATATGTCTTATCGATTATAATTAAACCTTAAGACACAGCCATACTTGTGGCACTTAATGCATCAGACCAATGAAAATGTGCGTTAAAATCATCCTCTATGACACATCATTTTACGTTTATTATTATTTAACATTGCTTATAGTATACATCCCTTGTTTGCTATTGAGGACAAAATATACCTATTCCATTGTATTATTTAATGAAATAAAATACGGAAAGTTGGACCAACAAAACTATTAGTTAGCTATGGATGAATACCATAAATTCCAAAATGTGATTTCAATCCTCATAACTTTTAAAATATGCACATAACTCACAAGCTATCAATGAAACTCCACAATCCTCTTTAAAAGGATCATAAGCCACAATAATTATAGAGATTTAGCTTCAGTTTGAAATATATATCTATTTATAGAGGAATCAACCCAAATAATGTTTTTTTTTTAAACAATTACGAAATAAGGTATCCAGAGAAGATATTACAGATCAAGGTAGCAAATACACGAATTTGGAATGAGTTTTCAGTTGAGGCAAAGTTAATTCAATTGAAGACACGTTTCGAGAACTCACCTCCAGTGTAATTTATACCGAAGGCGCATATTCGAAATATACCTCTAGTACATTATATTGTACTGGAGGCACATTTTATGAATGCTCCTCCAGTATAATGTATTGGAGGCATATTCTGAGTACACACCTTCAGTACAAATTGCCAATTTTTTTTAATAAATTGTAAATCAATATTTAAAAATTTTAAATTTATGAAAATTATCTAATAAATTATTTCTTTTTTGTTATTGTTATGTAAACTTTTAAATTTGTTTTTTAAAAAAGAAAAAAAATAATTTGAGAAAATTTATTATTGAAAAATAATTTTATGAAAAATTATGTAAAGAAAATCATAAAGAAATTTTATGAAAGGAATTATAAAAAAAATAGAAAAAAAATGTTAAAGTATAGATATAAAAATAGAAAAAAATTATTAAAAAATGTTACTAAATTTAAAAATTTCAAATAGTAATTTACAAATAATAATAAATTTTTATTTTAAAAAATGTGAAAATCTGAAGAAATTATGAAAAATTTAATATATATCACTATCGAGTCTATTTTTTTGAATTCCCATTCCTAATCCGATCTAGACTAGACTCTATGCTCATCTAATGTAGATCCTCGACTTGAATTAGGAATTTCGTTTGATTTTTGGAGTTGCCACCCAACTGTTGTTGGGAAATATTGAATTAAGACTAAAGGAGCGGATTAGTCTTAATTTGGACTACTAGTCGTCGTGATTTTCTCTTCTCGTTTTTGTGAAAAGAGGAAAAGGGAAAATCAGAGTTTCTAAATCCGGAGGCTAACCTATTAAAACCTTACGGTTACCACCTAGTCTCTTAAAATTGTTCTCATCTAGAAATGTCTTTTATTTTGTTTCTGTTATTTTTTATTATGTTTTTTATTATTCTAAGAAAATGATTTTTTATTTCATTTTATAGGTTGACCCAAATGGGTGCCTACGTACCTGCTAGTCAGGATCAAACAAGCCATAGTTTGCTTTTTTTGAAAACCTTAAATGTGTTTTTGAATTTTAATTTTGAAATCTCTTTCGATTTATGTTTTTATCATTTTTGGGATTTTTTCTAAAAAATCTAATCCTAAGCTTTAATTTGACTTTTGGAAAATGATAACTTTTGAGGGAAAACATCAATTTTTGATTTATTTGAAGAAAATGATTTTTTCTAAGGGCTAAAACTTATTTTTTTTCTATTCTTACGTAATTTTTGAATTTTTATTATTTTTTATGATTTTTCTTTTTTTCTTTTTTTTTTTAATTTTATGATTTTTTTTTATCATTTTTATGATTTTTATTATTCTTCTACAAATTTTTTTATAATTTTTCTAAGTTTTCATGATTTTTATAGTTTTTTTTTATGATTTTTATTGATTTTTATAATTTTTGTGAATTTTTGTTAAAACTTTTATCCTAAACTATTATCTATCCTATTTTAAAACCTAAAGTTTTATTATTATTTTTCTAATATTTATATTTTTTTTCTACATTTTTATCATTTTTTTATTTTTTTATTTTTTTTAATTTTTCTACATTATTAAATCCTAAAAAAATCTAATTTCTAACATTTTCCTATTTATGGAAATATAAATAAAACATAAATAAATAAATAACAAACAAATTAATAAATAAATAACAAAATAATAAATCAAATCGGAATAAAAATAAATAAATAAAGTAAATAAATAAATTGGAAAAAATCGGGAAAATCCGACTTACTTGGATCCGAGTCGGTGCGTGGGTCAGGTCGAATCGGGTCGGTCGGGCACGGCGGCGGAAAGTGCTTGTTCACGGCATCCTGGCGGCCTTTCGCGACGGGTGAGGTGTCAAATCCTAGGTTCTCGAGGGTGGTGTCGCGGCTTTGGTTCTCTCCGATTTACTCTCTTCTCTCACTTTCTCTCGATTTTGATCTCTGTTCCAGCTTCCTGCCTTCAATTCCTATTTATAGGCGCTTCAAACTTCTTTGGATAAGCTCAAATCCGGCGATTTGGATAAACCCATATTTTTCCGTTTTTTAGATTTGATTTTATCCAACCTATTTGATGCCAATTTGTTGTAATCTTGTGATTTATCTAGATAATTCGGTTTTAGATTTATTGAAATCCAAAAAGATTTGAAGAAATCCAGCAATTTCAACCTTATCGGACTTCTGCCGGATTTTTCTCTGGCTGGCCTTGCGAAGAAGACGATCACGCGCGACACGCGTGACTTCCTTCGGCCAATCACACGCTGCTACGTGGCAGCTCCAGGCGAAAGGCAAAAAAATTGCACAGAATGCTCGGGGGAGGATTCGAACTCGCGACGTTTGGCCTCCATACGTTCCCCATGTGCACACACGAGCCAGCTGAGCTGGCCCAATTTCCTGATTTTCTTTATATTGCAAATTGTACATATGCGATGCATTTTTTCCATTTTTTTGTATTTTTTGTAATTTCAAAAATTTGTAAAAATTATTTATTTCTTAGTATTACCATTTCTGAAATCATTTTTAAGAATTGATGTGTCTTCCTATTTATTTTTATTTTTTTGAATATTTTTATTATTTTTTCTAAATTAGAAAAGAAAATTGGAAAAAATTGGGAAAATTTGAAAATTGATTATTATTGATTATTGTTCATTCCTAGGGCAAAAATGGGCTGTTTACAGTTGCCCCTCTTTGTGGTAAAGTTTGAAAAACTTAATTACAAAGACAAGAAAGACAACGCCATTTTTGGCCTCTTGAATAGGTAACGCCTTAGTTTGGCTGGTTACTTGGGAAAACTTTTGGTAGGAAAATGCTCCAAGAGCTAACAATCCCACGATTTAAAATGGTCCTAACGATTTAGAGTAATGTTCCCTCCCAAAAAAGTACTTTAAGGGCTGACTAGTTGGCGATAGGAAACATCTCAAGCATCATTTAGGAGAAATGATGATAGGAAGCGTCTTATTAGACTAGCAACCTTGGAAAGAAGATATACTTAGGAAGCGCCTTTATGAGCTGGCTACCTATCAACAGAAGCGTCTGGTTAGACTAGCAACTGTTTGAAAGAATATTTCTGAAAAGTGCTCCTATGAGCTGACTAATCGGGAGAGTCTAGGAAAGTGCCCCTCATGGGCTGACTAACATTTGATAAAATGCCTCAAAAAGTGCCCCCTATGGGCTAACCTTGAGATAAGACTTTTCGGAAAGTGCCCCCTATGGGCTGACTAACCTATGACAGAATGTCTCAAAAAGTACCCTTATGAGCTGACCTTGAGAACAGATTTTTGGGAAAGTGCCCATCTTAGGCTGACTAACCTATGATAGAGTTGTCTCAAAAAGTGCCCTTATGAGCTGACCTTGAGAACAGATTTTTAGGAAAGTGCCCATCTTGGGCTGACTAACCTAAGATAAAAATGATATCTTAAAAAGGTGCCCCCTTTGGGCTAACCTTAAGAGAGGATGTTTAGGAAAGTGCCCATCTTGGGCTGACTAACCTAAGATAAAAATGATATCTCAAAAAGGTGTCTTTATAGGCTGACCTTAAGAGAGGATGTTTAGGAAAGTGCCTATCTTGGGCTGACTAACCTAAGATAAAAATGACATCTCAAAAAGGTGCCCCCTATGGGCTAACCTTAAGAGAGGATATTTAGGAAAGTGCCTATCTTGGGCTGACTAACCTAAGATAAAAATGATATCTAAAAAAGGTGCCTTTATAGGCTGACCTTAGAAAAGATCTAGGGAAGTGCCCCTTTTTGGGCTGACTATCCTATTAAAAGGAATGTTTAGACAAATGCCCAACTATAAGCTGACTCATCTTATGCTTCTGAATATGCTTTCTACTGACTGAGCTAAATGATGTGATGCCTTTCATGATATGATGATAGTTGTTTATTTTAATATGCTTGTCAGTTTATTGTGGACAGCCACCAAACAACCGAACCTTTGGGCTAGTTTGTTTCTGCTTCTCCTCTTCTTTTCTTGACACGGGGTTGAAAATCTTGATGTGCTTCCTTTCTTTATGCACATGACTCTTTTGACGGTAATGTTACCCTACTAATGCACTATGTTCTAATGCTCAAAAGTAGATGGAACTATATTACCAAATATATTGAGATTCATTATCATTTTAGTGTTTATCTTTTATTGGCGAAGTGGTGGGTAATGTGTTTAGGAATATTTGTGGTGATGGGAATTGATTTGGATTATCGACCATTCAGGGATATTAACTTTGCTTGTAAAAAGTAAAAACTCAACTCAACGAAATTTGTATCGAATATTGGCTTTCATAAACATTGGCAAAATTTCGATTCCTTTGTCTAAGGATAGTACATCTTTACAGCATCTGTATTAATGGGGTCTCTCAATTCTGGACCATCCATTTGAGTTAGTATCAAAGCACCTCTTGACAGAACCTTTTTCACCACATAAGGACCTTCATAGTTTGGGGTAAATTTCCCTCTGGAGTCTTGGGCATTCGGGAGAACCTTCTTTAGTACCAGATCTCCCTCTTTGAACTATCGAGGTCTCATCTTCTTGTTAAATGCTCAGGCCATTCTTTGTTGGTAACACTGGCCATGACATAGTGTGGTAATTCTTCTTTCAGCAATCAGATTCAGCTGATCAAGCCTCTTCTTTACCCAGTCTGATTCAGTTAACCGAGTTTCTGACAGGATTCTGAATGATGGTATTTCAACTTCAACTGGTAGCACTGCTTCTGTACCATATACCAATGAATAAGGGGTGGCTCCCGTAAATGTTCTTATTGAAGTCCTATAAGCCATGAGAGTAAACGGTAACATTTCGTGCCAATCTTTGTAAGTTGTTGTCATTTTCTCGATGATCTTTTTAATATTCTTGTTGGCTGCTTCTACTGCCCCGTTCATTTGAGGTCGATAGGGAGTTGAATTTCTGTGGTTTATGTGGAATTGTTGACATAAACCTGTCATCGATTTGTTGTTAAGATTGGTACCGTTGTCGGTGATGATGGACTCAGGAACTCCATATCGGGCTATTATGTCCCTTTTTAAGAAGCGGACTATTACCCCTTTCGTGACATTAGTATATGACGAAGCTTCTACCCATTTGGTGAAGTAATCAATTGCTACCAGTATGAACCTGTGGCCATTAGATGCTGTCGGAGTGATCGGGCCTATTATGTCGATTCCCCACATGGAGAAAGGTCATGGTGCTGATAACAAGTGTAGCTCGTTGGGCGGAGGATTTATCCGGTTTGCGTAGACTTGACACAAATGACAGTGCTTGACGTATTTTATGCAATCTGATTCCATGGTTAACAAATAATATCCTAACCTCATGATTTTTCGGGCTAACATGTAGCCATTCATATGAGGTCCACATACTCCCTCATGTACTTCCTTCATCAGTTCGCATGCTTCATTTTTGTCCACACATCTCAACAAGGTGGTATCAGATGATCTTTTGTAGAGTACAGACCCACTTAGTAAGAAATGACTTGCTAACCTTCTGATTGTTCTTTGGTCATTCCTGCTAGCCATTTCAGGGTATTTACTTTCTTGGAGGAAAGTCTTGATGTCATGATACCAGGGCTTGTCATCTTGTACTTTTTCAATAGTTAAACAGTAAGCGGGCCGACTTTCGATGTCTATTTTCATCGGTTGAACTTCGGCTCCCCCTGTTATCTGGATCATAGATGCTAGTGTGGCTAGTGCATCTACAAACTGATTCTGAATTCTCGGGATGTATGTGAAAGTGATTGCCTTGAATTCTTCAATTAGCTCTTTCAAGTGTTGATGATACGGTACCAATTTGGGGTCTTTAGTCTTGTATTCCCCTCTTGTCTGTAGTATGATGAGCGACGAATCTCCATATACTTCTAATTCACGAATTTCCATTTGATAGGCCATTTTGAGGCCAAGAATGCATGCTTCATATTCCGCGATATTATTGGTATATGGAAATGTAAGTCTTGTCGCTGCAGGAAATTGAGTGCCATTTGGGGATATCAATACTGCCCCAACCCCACAACCGAATACATTGGCGCTCCATCGAAAAATAGTTTCCATTTCGGGTTCTACTCTATCCTAAAGTCTCCTACCGGTATATCTTCCACTGTTAATATATTTTCGTCCGGAAATTGGGCTTGTAGTTCTTGGGAATCTGTCTTGATAGGGTGTTCTACAAATTGGTCGGCTAAGGCTTGCCCTTTCATTGAGTTCTGATTTATGTATGTAATGTCAAACTCGGATAAGAGCATTTGCCACTTAGAGATTCTCCCTATCAAAGCTGGTTTCTCTACCAAGTATTTTAAAGGATCATGTCTTGTCAACAGCTTAATATGATAGTAAAGGGTGTACTACCTTAGTTGATGCATGACCCAAATTAGAGCACAACAAGTCTTCTCCACCTCTGAGTACCTCTGTTCCCCATCTGTGAACTTCTTGCTCAGATAATATATGGAACGCTCTCTTCCTTCGTCATCTTTCTGCCCCAATACACATCCCATGGATTTAGGGAGTATAGTAAGGTATAAGAATAAGGGCTTTCCTTGCTTCGGGACTATCAAGATCGGAGGTTTTATAAGATAGTCTTTGATTGTCCTGAATGCCTCTTCGCATTCGTCGTCCTATTCTATTGTGGCGTTCTTCTTCAACAGACGGAATAATGGCCGGCATTTGTCGATGAGCTGTGAGATAAAACGAGCTATATAATTTAATCTTCCCAGCAAGCTTCTCACTTCTTTAACGGAGTGTGGGGAAGGTAACTCTAATATAGACTTTACCTTATCAGGGTCAATTTTAATCCCTTCCTGGCTTATGACAAACCCTAACAATTTCCCCATTGTGACCCTGAAAGTGCATTTCTCTAAGTTTAACTTGAGCTGAAATTTTCTCAATCGTTTAAACAATTTCCTTAGGATATCCATATGGCTTTCTCCTTCTTTGGATTTAGCTATCATGTCGTCGACATATACTTCAACCTCTCGATGCATCATGTCGTGAAGTATTGCGACCATGGCTCTCTGATACGTTACCCTAGCGTTTTTCAAACCGAAGGGCATGACTTTGTAACAGAAAGTTCCCCATGTTGTGATGAAAGTTGTTTTGGCTTTATCTTCTTCAGCCATTTTTATTTGATTATATCTTGAGAAACCGTCCATGAATGAGAAGAGATGGTTTCCCGCAGTGTTGTCTACTAGAACATCAATGTGAGGTAGGGGGAAGTTATCCTTTGGCGTAGCTTGGTTTAAGTCCCGAAAGTCTACGCATACATGTACTTTTCCATTCTTTTTATAACGGGGACTATATTTGCTACCCATTCTGGGTAGTCGGATACTTCAATGAACCCTACTTCTAGCAGTTTCTTGATTTCTTCCTTAATCTTTAGCAAGACGTCAGGCCTAAATCTTCTCAGTTTTTGTTTTTTAGGTTTGACATCTTCCCTTGTGGGAAGCCTATGAACCACTATTGATTGGTCTAGCCCTGGCATGTTACCATATGACCAGGCAAACACATCCGCATATTCCGTTAATAGCCCGGTTATCTCACATTTTTGCTCGGCACTCAAACTGGTCCTGATTTTGAGGTTCTTAGGGTTTTTCATGCTTCCTAGATTTACGGTCTCCACAGGCTCGTCGATCGAAATTCCGCTTTGTTTATGTTTTTGCCAATTTTCTTGTATTATTTCGAGGTCTAAGATATCGCCTTCAACAACTGACCCAGTAGCATTGGAAACGATATCAGCGTTTTTATTTTCTATCTGCGCGAAATATCCTTGATGTTCGATGGTAGGAGATTTGAGTAACATAAAAATGAAAGCATATATATAAGAAAAACAAACTGTAATTGAATTTGATAAAGAGTCTCAATAAATTTTTTTTAATAATTTCTCTCTACTTTTGAGCTAACCTAGCGCTATTGATAGGATAACAAAACCAATTGTTCAGAGCCGGATGCTGGTTAGACGTGCGGGGGGTTGATTTCCCTTTGTTGTCGTCCTCTTTGTTTATCCGAGGCTCTTGAATGATGTTTGCCTTTCGGAAAGATTGTTGGAGAGGTGGAATGCACATCTGGGTGTCGATCGACTTCTCCTTTATTCTTCCTTTGACACCTCTTGTTTGTGCTTCTTCTGCGGCCGTAGGAACGTACCCCAATCCAAACGTCTCGTGCTGCCCCTCTTTAAACTGATGGCCCTCCTTGCTGGTCACCACGTTCACTTCATTGAAAATCTACAATCCCAGGTCTTCTGAACCTTCTTCCCCAATATATGGTATGGCAGTCTCTTTGTATATGGCGCAATCCTGCTCGCCGAGTACAGTGACTATCTGCCCGTTTGCAATGAATTTGACCCTTTGGTGGAGACTAGAGGGGATGGCTCCAGCAGCATGTATCCAGGGTCTTCCCAAGAGTAGGTTGAAAGATCTTGGGATATCGAGGACCTGGAAAGATATGTGGAATACTTGTGGACCAATCTCCACCGGTAGGTTTATCTCCCCTACTATATCTCTTTTTGACCCATCAAAAGCTCTGACCACCATTGAGCTAGGTGTTATATTGCTTGGATCGACCCCCAATAAGTTGAGAGTTGCCAATGGGCAAACGTTGAGGGACAATCCGTTGTCGATGAGTACCTGGGAGACAATGGTGTCATTGCACCTAACCACTATGAATAGCGGTTTGGTATGTTGGTCTCCCTCTTCTCCTAGCTCTTCTGGAGAGAAAGATATCTGGTCCATTGTAAAAATAGAGTCCGCCACATGACTTATCTTGTCTGTAGCGATGCCTTCTGGGACTTGAATTTGTTTGAGCACTTTAAAGAGTGCTTCCCTGTGGGGCTCGGATGTTGTAAGAAGGCCCATGAGTGATATATGTGCTGGAACTTTATTTAGTTGTTTCATTATCTTGTATTCACTCGCCTTGACCATCTTTGTAAACATAGCGAGTCCCTCTTCCTCTTCCTCTCCTTTCTCCATGTTGGGCTCTTCGGTTGGGGTTCTATACTTTGGGTCGTATATTCTCCCAGAGCGGGTGATTCCTCCCACCATAGGAGGTCGCTCTTGTTCGAGGGCCCGATAGTCGAAAGGTGCAGCCTTGTAACTTTCTGCCGGTATCGGGACATTAAATACATATCTTTTCCTTGGGATCTGTATCTCAGCTGGTTGTCCCTCATAGCACTTTACAACCCTGGGCTTCTGATGAGAATTGATTGTGTTTATAATCTTTTCCTCTTCCTTTAGAGGGTTGTCTTCCTTCTCAAATTCTGGCCCCCATCCGCTAGGTGGCCCATACTCAGTTGGGGTGTAAGAATAGCTTACCAAGTATTCGAACCTCCCGTGTGATTCTCCCAAAGTGCCGACTGTTGGGTCTCCGGCTAACCACCTTCTTTTAATGTGTGCTTTTGGTGCTTCATCTGGTGCTTGATGGGGTTGCTTCTTCTGTTGGTCCGTCGTCTTTTGCTTAGGGGCTTCCTTAGGAGTTGACTCCTCAGATGTGATCACGTTAATGGTGGGCTTATGATTGGGCAGCGGGTTGGTGTTGACATTGGGTGCTGGGGTGTTCACAAAATCCAGCTGTATGATTCCTGCATCAATTAAGTCTTGGATTTTGTGTCGGAGCCTTCAGCACCTATCTGTAGAATGCCCCTCCTGACCTATATGGTAGTCACACTTGAGGCTTGAGTCGAAATTCTTGGGCCTGTACCGGTCATTGGGGATCTCGAAACTAATCAAGTTGTCTGCCCTTGTAAGCACCCCATTTTTTGCCCTAGGAGTGAATAATAATCAATAATAATCAATTTTCAATTTTTTCTAATTTTTCTTTAATTTAGCAAAAATAATAAAAATATTCAAAAAAATAAAAATAAATAGGAAAACACATCAATTTTGAAAAATGATTTCAGAAATGGCAATATTAAATAATAAACAATTTTTACAAATTTTTGAAATTTCAAAAAATACAAAAAATAAAAAAATTGCATTGCATATATGCAATTTGCGAAATTAGAAAAATCAGGAAAGTGGGCTAGCCCAGCTGGTCTGGACCACGGGTTAAGGCGCGCGCGAGGGGGCTCGGTCATAGGTTCGAATCGCGGGAGCAGCAGTTTCCGCGTTTTGCATTTTTCTTACTTATCCAGGACACGTGGCAGCATCCGATTGGCTGAAGGGAGCGCACGCGCCGGGCGCGTGATCGTCTTCTACCTCGGGTTCGAGATCGCCGGCGGAAGAGAAAATTCGAATTTCGGCCCTTTCGATTCAATTTTTTGCACAAATCCAACAGATCTTCAACAGAAATAAGATAAACATTATCTAATTGTAATCAAATCGCAACAAATCAAAGGTTTACACAAATCGGAGTTGGTTTTTTTAACCGAAAATCCGATTAGCTTCGATCGGAGGAAATCCGAGCTTATCCAGCTCGGTTTCAAGTGCCTATAAATAGGAATCGAAGGGAGGAAGCCAACACACGAATTAGAATTGAGAGAAAGTGAGAAAAGAGTGCAAATCGGAGGAGACCCAAAATCGCGATTGCCGACTGGAGTTGAACCACCACCAGGAGACGATTTGGGAGCAAACCACCGCCACCATTGGATTCAGCACCCTCAAGAAGCTAGGATTCGACACCTCACCCGCGACGAAAGACCGCCGGAACGCCGTGAACGAGCATCCTCTACCGTCGCATCCGACCGATCCGACTCGACCTACTTCAACCCGATCCGACCAATCCGACCTAACCCGATTTGACCCAACCGACCCGACCCGCGCACCGACCCAGATCCAGGTAAGTCGGATTTTCCATATTTTTTTAATTAATTAATTTTATTTATTTATTTATTTCGAATTGATTTATTATTTGTTAGTTATTTATTATTTATTGGTTTAGGTTTTATTTTCCATAAGTAGGAAAATTGTAGAAATTAGATTTTTAGGATTTAATAATGTAGTAAAATAATAAAAATAAATAAAAAGAAAAATAAATAATAATAAAAATGTAGATAAATAATAAAAATATTAGAAGAAGTAATAATAAAATTTTAGATTTCAAAATAGGATAAACAACAGTTTAGGATAAAGTTTTTTACAAAAATTCAAAATTATAAAAAATCAACAAAAATCAAAAAAAAAAAAAAAACTATGAAGATTATGAAAATTTAGAAAAATTACGAAAATAGTAGAAGAATCATAAAAATCATAAAAAATATAAAAAAATTATGAAATCACAAAAATTTATAAAAATCATGGAAATTAAAAAAAAAACAATAATAATAATAATAATAAATTCAAAAGAATCATAAAAATGAGTTTTATCACTTAGAAAAATCATTTTCTTCAAATAAATCCAAAAACATAATAAAAAGTAACAGAAACATAATAAAACACATTTCTAAATAAGAACAATTTTAAGAGATTAGGTAGTAACCGTAAGGTTTTAATAGGTTAGCCTCCAGACTTAGAAACTCTGGTTTTCCCTTTTCCTCTTTTCAAAAACGAGAAGGGAAAATAACAACGACTAGTGGTCCAAATTAAGACTAATCCGCTCCTTTAGTCTTAATTCAATATTTCCCAACAACAATTGGGTGGCGACTCCAAAACTCAAACGAAATTCCTAACTCAAGTTAAGGATCTACATTATGAGCATAGGGTCTAGTCTAGATCGGATTAGGAATGGGAATGCAAAAAAAATTAGACTCGATAGGATGGCGACTCCACTAGGGACCCATGCTAGTAGGCTAGCCACCTGAATCTTTTCGAATTGTTCTCTTTAAGAAATGTGTTTCAATTATTACTCTGTTACTAACTTTGCAGGGATTAGTTAGATTTTTAGTTTTCTATGGGGGTTTGCATGCATATGTTTGTGTGAATAGATGCGGTCGAACCCAGACCGTCCTAGAAACCTAAGTCGGGGAGCCATTGTGTAGGTTTCGGGCGAAGTGAGTTGATCACCGTTCGGGACCGATTAGGTTACCCCACCTAATGCTTCGATATGGCCTGAGATCCATTTCTCCGAGAATGCGGGAGGTCATAGAGCTCGGGAACCAGTTAGAACCAACTTACTTGCATACATAACATCATGAGGGGTTGACAATTGATGACAATGTAATGGTTTGTTATTTTGTAATGTTTTCATAGTTCTGTTTGTAATTAGGCAATTTCTTATTGTAAATAGATGGCTAGCACCGTAGTCAACCGTCTCCTCCGCAAAGAAATTCGGGTGTACAAACCTTTGGACCCAAAATTGGTACTGGACCATTGGTTTACCTTGTACAACCTAGAGGAGCAGGTCTTCATCTAGCAAAAGATCGGCCCCGTCCTCTCACTGACAAAGATAGAGGTGAATTTGCCTTTAGTCCGGGCCATGCTCTAATTATGGGAAATCGAGCCCACTGCTTTCTTTATCGGGCCGCATGAGATCACCCCTACCCTGGAGGAGTACACCCAGTTACTACAGGCTCCAGCACTAACTGATCAAATCTATATGCCAGACCTCGAGGCCAGGTCAGCTGGTACCTTCAGCAGATTATTAGGCATCCATAAAACAGCAGTCAACAAAGCCCTAGCAGACTGTAATGGATATTGCATACGAATGGATGATTTGGAAGCCTGGTTCATCGCCCGAGAGGACAATGGGGATAGGAAGGACATACTATGTGGGGACCCCAAAACTTACAGACAGAGAAGGGTGAACGCTTTCATCTTGACAGCCTTCGCCACCATACTGTTCCTCACCGGGACCTTCTATATTCACTACCGGGTCGCAGAGCTGGTGACCCAATTTCTGGAGGGAAGATCTTACATCTCGGCTCTATTGGCTGAACAGATCCGGAACTTGAATTTCCTCAAGAAGAAAGGCTATGGGATCCTTCGCTCAAGCCTCAACCTTCTGCTGATATGGTTTGTAAGCCACCTTAAGTGCTTCGGGCTGAACATGGTCCGAAAAACCTTAGCCCAGTAGGTGGCTCTTGTGGATTCATGTATAGAAAAGGTGAAGCTACCCGATGACCTTACCAGCCACAGTTGGGTAGAGCTGCTTAGGAGCTTCAGTGCCGAAGATATTCTATGGACAGCTAGGTGGAGTTGCTGTGACAAAATCATCTTGACCTGCAGTAACTTCCAAGCCGTGCCTTTAATCGGAATCAACGGATGTATCGGATATCACCCCAACTCAGTGGTCCGCCAGTTCGGTACTATCCAAGACATAGTTTATCGGCCCTCGCTGGGAGCAGTCACCTTTGAGTATCAAGATCCAAACCTGTTGGTAGCCGAGAAGTTTGCTAAGCTGGCAGAGGTCAAAGAACTTTGGGAAGCCAGAATTGAAAGCCCGAATGTGGACCTCGGGGAGTTAGATGGCGAAGTGGGAAAACACCGAGCCACCAGAGAGTTTGTAATCCACTAGCTATACCAGACAAGGGAAAGAGCATTTCGGGTTCCAGACGTCACCCAACCAAGACCAGACAAGATCAACCCAAAGACAGAAATCTACCTGGAGCAGGTCAAGGCCCACATGGAAGTATACTTTGAAGCTGCAGATCATAAGAAAGACATCTGGAAGGGACGTTTCAAAGAATCCGACTAAAGGAACAAGGCCTTGGAAGCACAATTGGAGAAGACCCAAGCCAAAGTCAAAGAATTAGAAGCTGTCATCAATGGGAAGTCTGAGCCTCCACAACAGAAGACTAAAAGAGTTAGGAAATAGATCATTATTTGTAATCTTTTATTTTGATTATCGAACTCCAAAATTTTCAATATTAATAAAAGTAAAGTTTCAATATTACATTGTCAATCAATTGTCAACCCTTTTATTTTTAGCATCCGCGTGACACATGCATATCATTTTTGCATTCATTACACTAAAATAAAAACAAAATGTGTGTCCAGGTATCAAAATAGCTTCCAAGCAACCGAACCCTCCTAGAAGTCCAGTTCTCACGCGCTCATGAACAAGAATGGCCAACAGTAGCGACAACCGCAACAACGCCAATGCTGAAGCTGCCTCGGACTCTAGGATCATGTCCCTAGAATAAACAGTCCAACAACTGGCTGCCCAGGTTCACCTCTTAACTGAAAGCATCGGCCTCCTACGCAACACTCAGCCAACCCAGGAAGAACATTTAGGGGCCAGAAAGGGGAAAGCAGTGGAGGGACAGCCTTCGGAATATGAAGAGATCAATTCCCACCTTAACCCGGCCTTTGAATATGAGCCGAAGGTCAACCAGGGGCCGACCTCTGTCGACCTAAAAAAAGAGATGGAAGAGAGGCAAAAGGAGATGGAGAAGCGACTCTTCCAATAGCTCCATGACAAGATGAAAACCATTGAAGGCCCTGATGGTTTTGAACAGGCCGGAATCACCAATCTGCCAGCATACAGGGAAGAGATATACCCTGAAAAGTTCAAGACCCCAGAGTTTGAAAAGTATGATGGGACCGGTTGCCCCAAAATGCATACCAGGCTATATGCCCGAAAAATGAGCAAGTATGCTCAATACGACCAACTCATGCTCCAGACATTCCAAGACAGCCTCACAGGCCCTGCACTAGTCTGGTATGCCCACCTGGACTTTAACATTGTTAACACCTGGGAGAAGTTAGCCCGGGCATTTTATGACCAATATAAGTTCAATATTGAAATCGCCCCATCCGTAATCGACCTAGGGAGTCTCCGGAAGAGACATGCTGAGCCGTTCAAGGAGTATGCTCAGTGCTGGAGAGCCCAAGCTGCCAGGGTAGCAATCCCGATATCTAAAAAGGAATTGACATCCATATTTGTCAATACCCTGGACAAGACCTGCTTTTCACACCTAGTAAGCCAGACCTCATCCAGTTTTGCAGAGGTAGTGGCTGCGGGATGCAGGATTGAGAATGCCATCACCACCGGTAGACTTCAAACAATGGAGCCTCTTAGGGTCACACCGACACAAAGGCCTTTAGGAGGAAACAGAGCTAAAGAGTCCACTGTCAGCACAGTCCACTCCGGTAAGGCAGAAAAATCTGGGACTCGTGTGACATTCCAGACCACAAATATCCCAGCCCAACAACCCACGACAGGTCACACCCAGGCCGCCAAGGCCCCAAGGTAGTTCACTCCAATCCCCGTACCGCTCAGTCAGGTCTTCGCTCGGTTGAGGGCAGACAACTTGATCAGTTTTGAGCTCCCCAATGACCGGTACAGGCCCAAGAACTTCAACTCAAACCTCAAATGTGACTACCACATGGGTCAGGCGGGGCATTCTATAGATAGGTGCTAGAGGCTCCGGCACAAGATCCAAGACTTAATTGATGCAGGCATCATCCAACTGGATTTTGTGAATGCCCCAACACCCAATATCGACACCAACCCACTGCCCAATCACAAGCCCACCATTAATATGATCACATATGAGGAGTCGACTCCCAAAGAAGCTCCTAAGCAGAATCCGACGGAGCAATAGAAGAAGCAATCCCACCAAGCTCCAGAAGAAACACCAAAAGCACACATTAAAAGAAGGTGGTTAGCTGAAGACCCAACGGTCGACACTTTGGGAGAATCACATGGGAGATTGCAGTATTTGGTAAACTATTCTTATATCTCGACCGAGTAGGGGCTGCCTAGTGGATGGGGGCCGGAATTTGAGAAGGAAGACAACTCGTCAAAGGAAGAAGGGAAGGCTATAAACATGATCAATTCTCATCCGAAGCCTAGGGTTATACAGTGCTATGAGGGACAATCAACTGAGGTACAAATCCCAAGAAAAAGATATGTATTCAATGTCCCGATACCGGCAGAGAATTACAAGGCTGCACCGTTCGACTATCGGGCCCTCGAACAAGAGTAACCTCCTATAGTGGGAGGCATCACTCGCTCTAGGAGATTATACGATCCAAAGTATAAAAGCCCAACTAAAGAACCCAACGTGGAAAAAGGAGAAGAAGAGGAAGGGGGATTTGCTGCATTTACAAAGATAGTCAAGGCCAGTGAATACAAGATCATGGAACAATTAAATAAAGTTCCAGCACAAATATCACTCATGGGCCTTCTCACAACATCCGAGCCCCACAGGGAAGCACTCTTTAAAGTGCTGAAAAAGATTCAAGTCCCGGAAGGTATTGCTACAGACAAGATAGGTGATAAGAGTAAATTAACCCTTATAAATCATGGGCATTGATGATGAATTTATATAGTCTTTTGAATAAAATCAATGCGGATTCGGTACTTAACAGATAAATATATATGTTTCAGGGTATAATACCAAAGAGAAGGAGAAAGATCACAAAAGGAGCATAATTGAAGCTTAAAAGATCAAGTTAAAGTTACTCATGGACAACACAAGGAAAGCCACGGCCGTGTCATGAACCGTGGGCACATCTGAAGATGAAAGCGTCACTTGGAAAGGAAGCACGACTTGTGATATGGGTGTGCTTGAAGCCGTGGTATACGCTGTGAAGACGTGGAAAGCTCCAGAACTTGGCACGAGTTATAATCTAGCCGTGCTTCTAGCCGTGTTGTTAACCGTGTTCCTAGCTATGCCAAACACTGAGCAAGATTGATGAGTTACATATTTTCGACCAGAGGGAGACACGGTTTGAAATCTGGCCGTGCTGTTAGGCGTGCCAGGCGACTATTATTCACTTGACGAGATTCACTTGGAAAAGGAAAGATATGGTCGTATCTTTTCAGCTGAAGACGCTCAGCCATGCCTTAAGAAGCATAAATAGAACAACCCTAAGGAGAGAGGGGGGAGGCGGCACAAGAGAAACCCTAGAGAAGAGAAGCTGTTGCCAGAAGTTGTTGCCAGAATAGTTTCGGATTTGAAGCCAAGATATTTCATGTTTGAATTTTCTTTATGGACTCAAATATTTTATGTTTTGCTCTTCATATTAGATTCATGAGTGGCTAATTGTTTCATCCCTGTTCCCTTGAGAAACCCCTGATTGTCATGTGACGGAATTGTTGATATTCAATAATTAATTCTACTCTTTGAGTTTATTCATGTTGCCATTATAGTTTGTTCATCTTGATATGTGCGCAGTATTAGGATGGAATTATATCTCTGTTATTAAGATTGAGAAATCGTTTAATAGAGTGGATCTAGGATGAATAAAAAGACCCCTTGTAATCCTAAAGATAGGTTATAGGAGGTTTTCTGTATTGAACAAGGTCATAGCGGTCCGGTTCAATTGAGAGTCCTAGGATTCTAATGCAATCTTGATTATGTTAATTGAAGAGAGATCTTAATTGGCTTAATTAGGATTAGAGATTATTGATCTTGAGAAAGACTCTAATCTAGTGTAAGAAACTCCGCAGATCAGAGATTGGGTATTAATCATTGGATAGTTTGGAATTGAATAAAAGCTGCATGAGAATTAGGGGTGGATCTTGGGCAGGGTATGTTTAAATCATTGAATTAATTAAGGGAGTGTTTGAATACATTTACTTTGTTCATTTTATTTGTTTCTTTTAGGTTTAGGCAATAATTAGGATAGTTGAGATCATCAATAGTGAGAAGTTAGATAGTAGGAGAATCGTTAGTACTAGTACTTATAAGTCTTCGTGGGATCGATACCTGTACTCCTATGCTATACTGCTAGTCGATAGGTATACTTGCCTGAGAACTGATCGTAAGCTAGGATTGAGTAGAGGGTTAAACTTATTAGAACGATCAGATCGTCCATCAAGTTTTTGGCGCCGTTGCCGGGGACTTGTAATATTAGGAAAACTTGACACCTACTACTTTAACTATAATTTTTTTTTTAGTTATTTACATTAATTTCATTCGTGTGTCCATTCAAATTTGTTGAGGAACCTAAGTTTATAGTTTATTTGTCGCGGTTTATGACAAGGAGCTCTTCATCTAAGCTTGTTGACTTTGATCCTGAAATTGACCAAACCTTTAGAAGGCGATTGAGAGAAACTGGGCCAATGGTAGATGAACGAAGAACGATGGTTAAATATGCTCGTCCTACTCTGAGCAGCACTGGGTCGTGTATTATGCAACCAGCAATAGAGGCTAACAACTTCGAAATCAAGGCCTCTACAATGCATATGATTCACAACCAATGCCAGTTTGACGGTTTGTCTGACGAGGATCCTCATGTGCACATTCAGATGTTCTTGGATATTTGTGCAACTGTCAAGCAAAACGGAGTATCTGAGGAAGCACTGAAATTGCAACTTTTCCCTTTTACTCTTTGGGGGAAAGCAAGGCAGTGGTTTAGTTCACTAAACCGGGATTCCATAACCACTTGGACCCAGATGGCGGAGACTTTCCTGGACTATTATTTCCCACCATCGAAAACTGCCAAGTTGAGAAATGATATCACATCATTCACCCAACTAGATCATGAGCCCCTACATGAAGCATGGATCAGATTCAAGGATCTTCTTAGGCGGTGTCCACATCACCAAATGCCTAATTGGCTGCAAGTTTCCACCTTCTATAACGGGCTTGACTATGTAACTCGGCAGACAATTGATGCTGCGGCTGGGGGTACTTTAAATGTGAAAACGTCGGAGGAGTCGTTGAGTTTGTTTGAGAACATGGCCAAAAATAATCACCAATGGAGCCATGGTAGACAAAAGCACAAGGCAGTGGGCATTTATGAGGTCAATTTGATGACATCAATTGCAGCAAAAGTAGATGCGCTCGCTTCAAAAGTTGAAGGGATGGCTGTATCTTAATCGTACCAATACTGCTCAATTGAACCTCATTCTAACAATGCGGTGTCTGAAGTGACAGAGCGTGTTGAGTATGTAGGAAATCCCACTAGATCACAGAACAATCCCTATAGCAACACATATAATCCAGGATGGCATAATCATCCCAATTTCTCCTGGAGTAATCAGCAATCTCAAAGGGGTAATGCACCCGCTCTAGGATTCCAAAGACCAGCTCCGCCTCCCTTCCAAGAAAAGAAATCTAACCTTGAGGATATGATTGCGAAGTTCATTCAAGCGTCGGAACAACGCCATCAATCCACTAAGGCCTCTCCAAGGAATCATGAAGCCTCAATCCACAACTTGGAAAACCAGATAGGGCAAATCTCTAAAGCGCTTGCTGAGCGACCACAAGGGTCTCTTCCTGGAAATACAGAGACCAACCCAAGGGAACACGTGAAGGCAGTAATTCTTAGGAGTGGAAAGGAATTGAAATCAGAAAAGTTTGGGGAAACCCCTATTAGTAGGAAGGGGAATGAGACTGTTGATAAAGGTGAAACCACTAATGAAGAAGAAAAGGGTAGAATTATAGAGGAAAGAACAAAAGACTTGGAAGCTAAGAAGACACTCATCGTCCAGCCCTACAAACCCCCATTGCCATGTCCTGCTAGGCTGCGGAACGACAAGGATCGAGAACATTTCGGTAAGTTTTTGGATGTGTTTAAACAGTTACCTATCAACTTACCAGTTGTGGAAGCCCTTTCTCAGATGCCCCGGTATGCCAAGTTCTTGAAAGATTTACTATCTAATAAGAAGAAGATGGAAGAGATCTCCACTGCAACAATTGGTGCGAATTGTTCTGTGATTTTACTAAACAAACTTCCAAAGAAATTGAAAGACCCAGGGAGTTTCACCATACCATGTTTCATTGGTAATTTACCCGTAGAAAAAGCATTAGTAGATTTAGGAGCTAGTATAAACCTGATGCCATATTCCCTTTTTCAAAAGCTGGGATTAGGGGAGCCAAAGCCTACACGGATGAGCCTTCAATTAGCAGATCGATCAATGAAGTTTCCTAGAGGCGTTATTGAAGATGTGTTAGTAAAAGTAGAAACTTTCATATTCCCGGTTGATTTTGTGATCCTGGACATGGATGTCGACACTGAAGTTCCTCTGATCTTGGGACGCCCCTTTTTAGCCACAGCCCGAGCAATCATTGATGTAGCCGAGGGCCGATTAGTGCTGCGCATTGGGGGAGATGAGTTAATGATACAAATCCCAGCTGTGATGAAGAAATCGGTAGATTCTGATGACACTTGTTATGCAATTGATGTAATTGATACCGTTGTGGAAGATATCTTATGCAAGGATCCATTAG
>JBBMOL010001165.1:0-46902 GCA_037954665.1 Laguncularia racemosa
ATAGCTTGACAAACTTTAAAAAACGGGGAGGTGCTTGGGCAAAGAAAATCACGTGGATCGGCCATGAAAAATTACGATTTCCCCCAATATGAGGGGAGCTTGGATCTTTGGCAGGCTAATTGCAGCGACAATTTTTCCCAACCCCAAACTTTGGGGGATGAAGATAAAGTGAACGACGGCTTTCCCCCTAAGGGGATTCATTGTTTATATAAGTTGGAACACGAAAACGTGATTGGAAGCTAGCGGGAGTTCAAACTCATGTGGATTTAAGATTCGGCCCTCCCGTCTGGAGTAATAAAAAAGGGAATTAGCTAAATTGTGACAGGTGTGGACAGTTACCATCGGAAGTTTGAGCAACATTCAGGGCAAAATGCAGCTCTCACACTTGAAAATGAAATGGTATCTTCATTAGTGGGTTGAAGAATTCATTGCAGTAGAATAGAACTCCATCAACCTTTTAGCCTCTTAGAGGCCATGAGCCTAGCAAGGTTGTATGAAAAGGGAAGGTCACCAGCAAGGGAAAAACAGAGGAAAACCACGCCCATAGGACTCCACTCTGGGGGCTATGTGGCCACCCTTCGTCCAAGGTTGAGCAAGCCAGAACTCGAAAAAACGTTGAGCCAAAGGCCTATGTTTCAACTGTGACGAACCTTTCACGGTGAGACATAAGTGCAAGTGGCTTTTTTGGCTAGAATGTGAAGAAGAGGAGGATGACGCAACCCCAAAGGTAGGAGGTAACCCAAGGGAAGAGGTTGAAGGTGAGATGGAGATTTCACTCTGGGCGATGGTGGGGTTGACGAAGGCCTAAACAATGAAGGTTCCAAGACAGATTAATGGCCAGGAGATAAGGGTACTTGTCGATTCAGGGAGCACTCACAGCTTCATCAGTACTCCACTAGTGTCGTAGATGGGCCTGTGAGTGGAGCTACGTGCCAAGTTGCAAGTTGTGGTAGCCAATGGGGAGAGAATTTGGGAAAGTGAAGGGATATGTCGGGAAGTGCCTTTGTTGGTTAACGATGTGCCATTCTTCCTTGAGCTATACTCCTTGCCCTTGTGTGGAGTAGGGGTTGTCCTGGGGTAAATTGGTTAAAGTCTCTTGGACCAATTGCCTGAGATTTTTCCTCCATGAGGATGACGTTCTAGCAAGGGCCAAAGGTGGTAATGTTGAAGGGATTGTAGGGACCTTTGAACTGCCTAGGTTAGTTGCGGCTATTCATGAGGTGGACTAGGCGCATGAACTATAGCAATTACTAACCACCTTTGAGGATATTTTCCAGTCACCGTCAGGTCTATTGCCACCTTAGCCTTGTGACAATACCATCTGCCTCCAACTGGGGAAAACCACCCATAGTTGTTCGCCCCTACCGTTACCCCCACAACCAAAAGGATGAGATTGAGCGATAGTGTGAGGAGATGCTCACCAAAGGGATCATCCATCCCAGCCCATCACCGTACTCTTCCCCCGTACTGTTGGTCAAGGAGATAGACCACATTTGGCGCTTTTGTATCGACTACTGCGCCTTGAACGACAAGACCATTAAGGACAAGTTTCCATCCCTGTCATCGAAGAGCTTTTGGAGGAATTACATGGAGCGTGCTATTTCTCTAAGTTGGATTTGGCTTCAGGGTACCCTCAGGTTAGGATGTGGCCCTTGGATGTGAAAAAGACGGCCTTTTGGACTCATCATGGCCACTTTGAATTCCTGGTCATGCCTTTTGGGGTCACAAACGCTCGTCTACCTTCCAAGCCCTCATGAATGAGGTTTTTAAGGGATTCCTTGGAAATTTGTTCTAGTATTTTTTGACAATATCCTCATCTACAATTGAAGAGATTTGGAATTTTTCTTATTCTCTCTTGAACAAAAATTATTACATTGACATATATATATATATATACAAAGGAAATCTAATAAAGGAAATAAAATCCACTAGTTTAATTCTGTCCTAGAAATTAGAAAGCAGAATCACAGGAAAAGATCACAATCAATCTCTCCTTTTATTCCTAAAAAAAAAACTTTCCTAAAGATATAACTTTCCTAATTTTAACTTTCTTAAAATATAAATATAGCTAACTTTTGAATCTTCAACACTCCCCCTCAAGCTGGAGAATATATAGCATATAATCCCAGCTTGCAAATAAATCTTCAAAGTTAGATCTAGGTTAGAGCTTTGGTGAGGATGTCTGCAGTTTGTTGCTTGGTAGGAATGTAGTTTAATTTAACAGTCTCACTAGTCACCTTCTCTGTGATGAAATGTCTGTCAATTTCAAAAGTGCTTAGTCCTGCGTGATGTACTGGATTCTTTGCTATGCTGATAGCTGCTTGATTATCACACTTCATCAGGATGGGAGATGAACTTATTTGTCCCAGTTCACTAAGAACCCTTTGTATCCAAATCCCTTCACAAATTCCCTGTGCCAGTGCTCTGTATTCAGCTTCTGCACTACTTCTAGCTACCACTGATTGCTTCTTGCTCCTCCTGGTAACAAGGTTACCCCAGACAAAAGAACAGTAACCAGAAGTTGACCGTCTGTCAATGATGTTTCCTGCCCTATCTACATCTGAATAAACTTCAATATCATGATTTTCTGTCTTTCTAAAGAATAGACCTTTCCCCGGTGTCATCTTGAGGTATCTAAGGATCCTGTAGATTGCTTCCATGTGTTCTTCTGTAGGATTGTGCATGAATTGACTTACAACACTTATTGCAAAACCAATATCTGGTCGAGTGTGTGAAAGATAAATTAGGCGTCTAACAAGTCGTTGATATCTCCCCTTGTCTACAGGTGTACTTTCTTTTTCGGTGCCAAGTTTCTTCTGACTATCCATAGGAGTATCAACTGGTTTGCATCTAAGCATGTCGTCTCCTTTAGGAGATCTAGAATATATTTCCTCTGAGAAACAACGATGCCTTTCCTTGATCTAGCTACTTCCATTCCAAGGAAGTATTTAAGATTTCCAAGATCTTTAACTTCAAACTCTACTGACAAGTGTTTCTTCAAATCCTGTAATTCCTCCTCATCATTTCCAGGTATAATAATATCATCGACATAGACTATCAATATAGCAATTTTCCCAGCGTGTGATCTCTTAACAAACGGTGTATGATCAGCTTGACCTTGTATGTAGCCAAGTTTCAAAATAGCTTTTGTGAATCTATCAAACCAAGCTCAAGGAGATTGTTTAAGGCCGTACAAGGACTTCTTGAGTTTGCAAACCTGATTCTTTGCCATATTTCCTTTGAAGCTAGGTGGGATTTCCATGTAAACTTCCTCTTCAAGGTCCCCGTTGAGAAAGGCATTTTTTATGTCTAGTTGTTGCAAGCACCAATCTTGGTTGACAGCCAATAATAGAATAATTCTGATAGTGTTAAGCTTTGCAACAGGAGCAAAAGTTTCTAGATAGTCTATCCCATAGGATTGTGTAAATCCCCTAGCTACCAATCGGGCCTTGAATCTCTCAATTGATCCATCTGCATTATACTTTATAGAGAAAAGCCACTTACACCCCATGGGCCTTTTCCCAATCGGCAGATCCGTAATAGTCCATGTTCCATTCTTCTCTAATGCATCAATCTCATCTTCTACTGCCTTCTTCCACTCAGAATTTTGTAATGCCTCTTGTATTGTGCTGGGAACCTGAATATCATCAAGAGAAGTAGCAAATGATCTGTAAGATGATGATAGCCCTTCGTAAGTAACATAGTTGCCAATTGGATGACTTGTACACTGCTCAACACCCTTCCTCAATGCAATCGGCATGCTAGAGTCATCAATGCTAGGAATTCGCACATCTCCTGCCCTATCCGCACCTATGTTTTCTTCAAGTGGACTTGAAATTGAGTTAATATCTTGGCCACATACTGGTTGTGATTCACGCTCTATCTCCTGTCTTTTGTTCCTCCTGATGTAAACTTTACAATCCTTATTAGCAACTTGTGGAGCCACAGAAGAAGAAACAGTGTTTGGTTGGACTAATGACTGAACATGCACGGGTCTGGACGAGTCTTGTGTAAAGTCAATGGGCACAAGCACAAGTTGAGAGGGATTTGATGACTTTGAGTGGACAACGGGTACATACTCAAGAAGGGACTCCCAATCTTGATGTTCATTCATGCTCTCCCCCTGAACATGAGATTTAGGATAGAAGGACACATGTTTAAAGAAAGAGACATCCATGGTGGTGTAAAATCTTTTGTTTGTTGGAGAGTAACATTTATACCCTTTTTGAGTTGGAGAGTAACATTTATACCCTTTTTGAGTTGGAGAGTACCCTAGAAAAATGCACTTATTAGCTCGAGGATCAAATTTGCTACGGTGTTGAGAATACACATGAACAAATGCCGTGTAACCAAATACCTTGAGTGGGAGATCGGATGACGCTGCATGGGTATGAGGAAAAGTTTTTAAAAGAAGCTGACGTGGAGATTGAAAAGTAAGGACTCTAAATGGCATACGATTGATCAAATAGGTAGCTGTGAGAATGGCTTCCCCCCAGAAATAATTTGGAACATTAGAGGAAAACATAAGACACCGGACAACCTCTAAGAGATGTCTATTTTTGCGTTCAGCCACCCCATTTTGTTGAGGGGGTGTCAACACAAGAACTTATGTGGATAATCCCATGGTTTTGAAGGTAGGTATTTAGACTACTAGTGAAGTATTCCTTAGCATTGTTTGACTTGAGTACTTGAATTCTAGAATTAAATTGATTTCGAACCATAAGATTGAAGGTTTTAAAAATTTGCCCAACTTCTGACTTTTCTTTCATAAGGAATAGCCAAGTTAATTGTGTATGATTATCAACAAATGCCACAAACCATCGAGTGCCAGAAATATTTGTTACCCGTGAGGGTCCCCACACATCACTATGGATCAAAGAAAAGCAGTGGAAGGTTTGTATGGAATTTGAGGATATACTGTTTGAGTATGCTTTGCAATCTAACAAATTTCACAATGAAAAGATGCTGGACTTTTATTGGTAAATAATTTGGGAAACAATTTTGCAAGATACACAAAGCTAGGATGACCGAGACGATAACGTAACAATATAATTTCACTATCTTTATTGGCATTAGAATTTGACACAAAATTGAAAGACTCTTAACAGATTTTGAGATTGGACACAACTTGCTTGAACCTCTTGGTTTGAGGATCGACCACATGAGAGGAGATAGAGTCCAGAGCACTTCAGCACTGCCAATCATCTTCCCCGATTTCAAGTCCTGAAAAACACATAAGTTTGGATAAAATTTAGTAACACATTGAAGATCACAAGCCAATTTGCTAATGGATAAAAGATTACAATCTAAGTTTGGAAACATGGAGAACAGAGTTGAGATGCAACTCTTAGTAAGTTGGATAGAACTTGTCCTAGCAATTTTGAATTTGAGCCATCAGCAATACGGACAGAAGAGTGATCATGACTTGACTTATAATTTTGGAGAAGAGCAGCATCTCCTGTCATGTGATCAAAAGCACCAGTGTCGACTATCCATGGCCTCATTCCTCCTTTGTTAACATTGAAGGCTGTATGTGAATCCGTTTGAGCAACCAAACCACTCCCGGTAATGCTACCAATGTCAACTTTACCAAACAGTTTTTTTTAGCAAGTCCATTTGCTCTTTGCTGAATGGGTTAGGCTCATGAATAGGAGCTCTATTAGAGTTGGAAGCCACGTGTGCTTTGCTGTCCCTATCAAACCGTGGCTTTGGTTTCCAATCAGCCGGTTTGCCATGGAGCTTCCAACAAGTCTCCTTGTAATGGCCTAGTTTCTTACAATAATCACACCAAGGCCTTTCCCGTTTCTGACGATCTCCACCATTGTTGGATGATTGGACAGCAAGGGCAGATGCATCCAGAATTGAGGTAGGTTGTTCCTTAGATCCCATCATCACTTTCTTTCTACTTTCTTCATGCCTGACCTCTGAGAAAGCCTCCCTAATATTGAGCAGTGGTTTAGTGCCCATGATTCGACCTCGAACATCATCCAATTCCCTATTAAGTCCTAGGAAAAATTTGAACGACCTTTTTGTTCCACAATCTTCTTGTAGGTTGTTGCATCTTCATGACAATTCCATGAGTGAGTCTCAAATAAATCGAGTTGCTGCCAATACTGCGTGAGGGTGTTATAAGATTGAGTAACGGATTGCTTTCCTTAGCAGAAGTCATGAAGTATAGATTCAACCTGAAATAACTTTGAAGTATTTTCAGAGCTGGAGTAAGTCTCTTTGGCAGCATCCCATATTTCCTTTGCTGTCCCAAGGAGCAAGAAGTTTTCACCTATGTTATTGTTCATGGAATTGATAAGCCATGACATGATCATACTATTTTCGATCTTCCACTTTTTGAAATCGGATCTGTGATCTTTGGCATGGCTGCTGCTCCGGTGAGATATTCATCCTTTCCTTTACCACAAATGAACAGTAACACGGATTGTGACCATTGTAAATGATTATGGCCATTTAATTTGTGTCCTGTGATAAGAATAGGAGAAGAATCACCATAACCAAGGCAGGAAATTTCAGAATTAATTCCTGATTCTGAGACCGTGATGTCAGATGTTTGTGATGAAGCCATTCCAGATTTTGGCACGTTTCAAATATTGCAAAGAAAATGATGTCACGAGGACAGAAACTGACCAGCAACTGATGTCCGAAGAAGAAGAGGGCTGGGACAAATACTGACCAGCGTGATGTATTAAAGAGAAGAGATGAATACTGCCCAGGAGATGAAAGACTGGTCGGAGATGAATACTGACCAGGAGATGAATACTGACCAGGAAAGGCTGGCTGAAAGAGCACGTCATGACGCTAGAGTGTGAGTGTGAAAGGATCTGTGCTGTTGGAGCCCTAGCTATGGTGGAGAAAGCAACGGCAGAAACACGTCAAAGAGAATGGCTCTGATATCATGAAGAGATTTGGAATTTTTCTTATTCTTTCTTGAACAAAAATTATTACATTGACGTATATCTATATATACAAAGAAATCTAATAAAGGAAATAAAACTCATTAGTTTAATTCTGTCCTAGAAATTAGAAAGCAGAATCATAGGAAAAGATCAACCGATCTCTCCTTTTATTCCTAAAAAAAAAACTTTCCTAAAGATATAACTTTCCTAATTTTAACTTTCCTAAAATATAAATATAACTCTAACTTTGAATCTTCAACAATGTTATAATATGTATATTAATGTTTAATATCCTACATTAATGTGTATTATTAACTAGCTATTATTAAGGATCTTATTTCTTAAATAGATAGATCAATCCTATATATATAGACGTCAATTCCTATATGAAAATGCAATGTAATAAGATTAGATTTTCTTTCAAAAATTTCATGGTATCAGAGCATAGGTATATGTAAAAGAAAAAAAAAAAAAAAATTCCGTCTTGTCCTATGATACAAGGAGTGTTGCCCTTGAGAGCAAGCACTGTTGGGATCTTCTTTTTTCGTCACCACCAGTCTAGGAGGAAAGACCAGCCTCTGACCGGCCAAAAGAAGAAGATGATGATGATAAGTTTTCATAGGAAACAAAGGACGAAATAGGATAGGTACATGACGTTTACCCTTCCGTCGACGGCGCGTGAGGGTGCGTGTGACGACTCTTCGCCACCCAAAACTTCGACGCACTGTTGGTAAGTCCGTTCTACTCTCCTTTGGTGTTGCATTGGTTGAATACATCATTTGGGGAAGCGGGTTTTGTTATGGTTGTCGGAATTTGGGCGTTTGGTGATTGGCCGAGGGGTTTTTTTAGTGGTCTGATCCGAGTTGGGTTTGTGGCGTCGCTGGGCTGTTCGTGGCCTTTTGAGGTTGTCTTGGTTGGTCGTGTTGGTTCACCGGAGTCATTTGGCTTGTCGGAGTTGAATGAGATTGGTGTGGTGTTGTGCTTCGTGGCCGACGACGTTTTACCAGAGTCATTTGACTTGTTGGAGTTGATTGAGATTTGTGTGGTGTTGTCTTCGTGGCCAACGACGTGTTGGTCTTGGTGTCTGTTGGTTGGCGTTTGTGGGTTGATCTCGTCGAAGGCTTGGATTTTACATTTTTCCGGGTACACTGTGATTGGCTATTTTTTTTTTCTTTGTTACTATTGTGAGAATTTTTCTTTTGCTGTTTGAAATGGATGATAAAAGCTTAAAATCTTCGGTTGTTGATATGATTCCCCTGTGACAACTAAGATCACGGAACATAAACTTAATGGGAAAAATTTTTATGGCTTGGAGCAAAACGGTGCGAGTATATTTGCGAATTATTGAAAAAGAAGACCATCTTTTTGAAGATCCACAAAATTTATAACACTAGACAAGAAAATGGTTCATGATGAGCTAGGAATTTTTCCCAGCTTAAAAATTTCCATTGATAGTGAGATTATCAATCTGGTTGATCTTTGGGAAATATTTAAAGAGTTGATGATTTACTTGGAATCTATGAAATTCGGGAAAGGGGAATATTTCTCGTCTATGAGGTCTGAAAAGGGTTTTTTATCGTACTGAACAACAAGAGTTGCCCCCTTACGGGTTTATTTTTTTTGAGCTTTAAGAAAAATGGGGAACTGAATGCCTTATTGCCATTTAGCCCTGATGTAAAAGTATAGCAACTCAACGAAACAAAATGGCATAATGATTTTTTTTTAGCAGGTCTTTATCCAAAATTTTTGATGCTGCCAAATCTTAGATCCTCTTTAGTCCTGAGATTTCCTCTTTGCGGGAGCCCTTTTTACTGGGATACTTCGCACAGAAAATCCTTATCTGTTGCTCCTTCTCATCCTACTAGTGCCCCTTGCAGCCAAAATCAGGCCTTTTTTTCCACCTATGGGAAAGGGGGGGGATATATTTGCGGGCATAATTCGGGGGATTTTTGTGTGCTATTTTTTTGTCATACCCGGGGCCCATCGAAGCGCACTGGTAAAAATTTGAAAAATTTCGAAACCCTTAGGAAACCTTTTGCACACATTGCCTCCACTAACTCTACGATGGCTCTTCCTCGAAAGACAATTACAGTCTCTGTAGATAAAATTTAAAAAATTTTTACTCAGTACCAGGAGGCTTTTAAAGGCTTCATCTCATCATGTGTCCGCCATTGCTGAGAAAATTTTAAACCCAACACATGTCTCTTTTCCTCATCTTCCAACTGGGTCATAGATTCTGGTGCCACGATCACATGCCCGGGGCAATCTTAATCTCTTCTCAAACTTATCAACCATACACATCCCCTACAAATGTTACTTTTGCTAAAGGTTCTAATCATGTTTTCTTGGTTTAGCACTATTAACCCCAAACTTCTCAGTTTTTCCTATCTCTGTTTTGAGTTTACCACAGTTTTCCTTTAACTTACTATCTGTTAGCAAACTCACTCGTGCTATGAATTGTTGCATATAATTTTTTTCCCGATCATTGTTTTATTTCAGGGTCTTATGACGAAGAAGATTATTGGGAAAGGACATGAGTTTTGGAGGTCTCTATATCCGGATAAATCAGGTGCCTAAGTCTGTTGCATGTTTTTCCAGTTTTTTAACACCTTTTTAAAGGAAAACTGCCAATGGGCCATCCCCCTTTTCCTGTGTTGAAAAAGCTCTTTCCTCAAATTTTTAAAAATGTCTCTACTTAGATTTTGGGGTCATGTCACTTTTTCAAAACCCCATCATTTATCTTAAAGTTCCTCGAGTCAATAAAAGGGCAAGGGTACCATTTTAATTAGTTCATTCTGATGTTTTGGGTCCCCGTCCTGTTATGTCACCCCACTGGCTTCAAAAAACTTTGTTACTTTTGTGGATTATTTTTGTCGCATACTTGGCTCTATCTTAAGAAAAGTTGTTCTGAGGTATTTTCCCAATTTTTCTAGTTTTTTTTGCTGAAAACCAAACACAAATTTAATATCTTTGTCCCCAAAACCCTTTAAAAAGTGATAATGTCAAAGAATAATTGTCTCACTCATTTCAGACATAAAAATATTAAAAAGGGGGATCATTCATCCAAACCTCATGTGTTGAAAACACCTTCTTCCCGAATGGGGGGCTGAAAGGAAAAAAAAGACATCTCCTTGGACAGCGAAGCCCTCTTATTTTTAAAAGAATTTTCCCAAACGGTTTTGGGCCATGCAGTGCTATTGCTTGGTTTCTTGAAATCGTTTAACTTTATCTGTTTTTCAGGGTGAAACTTCATAGAAAGTAATTTTTTCCCAATTTTAAACCCAAAGGGTATTTGGTAGTCTCTACTTTGGGGTTTGTGATGTCCGTCCCCAAATAACAAAATTAGAACCTAAGTCCCCCCAAATGTGTCTTTTTGGGTTACTCTAGGGGTTTAAAAGGGTATCGGTGTTATTGCTCCATCTTGAAAGTATTTGGTGTCAGCTGATGTTTTTTATTTGCAGAAAACAATCCATTTTTTCCTTTATCTATTGGAACACCAACACCGGATGAGGATGATGATATATTGATTTATCATATTACTTATCTGTCTCTGGATATGCCTTCGCCGCCTCCGCCGCCACCGCCACCTCCACCACAGCCTCCTATTCGAAATGTCTACTCTAGACGGAGAGACCTGCCTGCTTCATGTCCTGAACCATCCTCTTCTTCCTCATCGGATCCAGCTCCAGACGATCTTGATCTTCCTATTGCTCTTCAGAAGGTAAACGTCACTGTACCTATCCTATTTCGTCCTTTGTTTCCTATGAAAGCTTATCATCATCATCATCATCTTCATTTATTGCATCACTTGATACTGTGACAATTCCTAAATCTATTCATGTGGCCCTTTCTCATCCTGGTTGGCGTGATGCTATGATTGAAGAGATGACTGCCTTAGATAACCTATGGCACTTGAGATCTCGTGAATTTGCCCGTAGACAAGAAGGCGATTGGTTGTAAATGGGTGTTTTCTGTTAAGGTTAATCCTGACGGCTCAGTAGCTCGGCTAAGAGCTCGTCTTGTCGCTAAAGGTTATGCTCAAACCTATGGCTTTGATTACTCTGACACATTCTCCCCTATGGCTAAGATGACTGCTGCTCGCTTATTTATCTCTTTAGCTGCTACTAATCATTGGCCGCTCTTCCAGCTAGACATTAAGAACGCCTTCTTACATGGCGATTTGTAGGAAGAAGTATACATGGAGCAACCACCTGGGTTTGTTGCTCAGGGGGAGTCGGGTAAAGTTTGTCATCTTCGGGAAAACCTTATATGGACTCAAATAGAGCCCTTGTGCTTGGTTTTTGGGGAAAATTCAGTCAGGCAGGCTGTTGAGACATTTGGTCTTAGCAAGAGTAGATTGGATCACTCGGGATTCTTTAAGTGTTCTGACTCGGGTATGATTCTTCTTATTGTATATGTTGATTGATGACATTATCGTTACAGGAAGTGACAGTGCAGGAATCTCATCGTTGAAGTCATTTCTTCACACACATTTCATACCAAGGATTTGGGATTATTGAAATATTTCTTGGGGATTGAATTGACAAGGAGTAAGAAAGGCATTTTCCTCTCTCAACGGAAATATGTGCTTGACTTATTAAACAGAGACGGGCAAATTAGGTGCTAAGCCGTGTAGCACACCCATGCTTCCTAATATGCAGCTAACTAAAGAGGGTGAGTTATTTCAGGATCCAGAGAGGTATACACGTTTAGTTGGGAAATTAAATTATCTCACAGTGACTCGTCCCGATATTCCTTATCCCGTAAGCGTGGTAAGTCAGTTTATGTCATCTCCTACCGTGCATCATTGGGCAGCTTTGGAGCAAATTTCGTGTTACCTGAAAGGTGTCCCAGGACATGGTTTAGTTTATGGTAGTCGGGGACATAATCATATTGAGTGTTTCTCAGATGCAGATTGGGCAAGATCCAAAATAGACAGAAGATCCACCACTGGGTATTGTGTATTTGTGGGTGGAAACCTGGTCTCTTGGAAAAGTAAGAAACAACATGTTGTGTCTCGCTCAAGTGCAGAGTTGGAATATAGGGCTATGGCACACTTAGTATGTGAGATAATGTGGATTTATCAGCTCTTACTTGAAGTTGGCTTTAAGGTGCTAATACCTGCACAATTGTGGTGTGATAATCAGGCAGCTATTCATATTGCATCTAATCCTGTGTTTCATGAACGAACGAAACACATTGAGATTGACTGTCATTTCATTCGAGAGAAGATACAACCAAACTTGGTCTCTACAAAGCATGTTAAGGCTGGAGAACAGTTGGCAGATATCTTTACTAAAGCTTTAAATGGGGTTAGAGTCAGTTATATTTGTAACAATTTGGGCATGATCAACATCTATGCTCTAACTTGAGGGGGAGTGTTATAATATGTATATTAATGTATAATATCCTACATTAATGTGTATTATTAACTAGCTATTATTAGAGGATCTTATTTCCTAAAATAGATAAATCAATCCTGTATATATAGACATCAATTCCTATATGAAAATGCAATGTAATAAGATTAGATTTTCTTTCAAATTACAAACAACAATCAATCTTGGGTGGAACACCTACAGCACCTCAACTTGGTTCTTTCCACGCTCAAACAGCATCAATTGCACCTCAAGAGATCCAAGTGCAGCTTTGCGCAGAAGCAAGTTGCTTACCTCGACCATCGGATATCTGTTACTGGTGTAGAAGTAGACTCCTAAAAGATAGCAGCAGTGCAGTCTTGGCCAAAACCGACAACCATCACAGCCTTGCGGGGGTTCTTGGGGTTGACTGGTTATTATTGCAAATTTATCTGCAACTATGGCTTGATCACTGAACCTTTGACCAAGATGCTGTGCTGAAATAACTTTGTTTGGACAAAAGAATCAGATCGTGCCTTCATTGCGCTGCGAGACGCCATGACCCAAACCTTTGTGTTGAGACTTCCAGATTTTTCCCAAACCTTCATAGTGGAATGTGATGCCTCAGATAATGGAATCGAGGTTGTCTTGCAATAGTATAATCAGCTCATTTCCTTCTTTAGTTGCCCTTTTGTGCAATGACATCTGAAGCTACCAGCCTCGGAGAAAGAATTGATTGGATTGATGAAGGCTGTCCGGCATTGGAGAGCCTACTTGTGGGGAAGAAGGTTTATTGTCTAGATGAATCACAAATAGCTTGAAGACTCTCCTGGAACAGCGGATCACTTCTTCACCCCAGCAGCATTGGATTAGCAAGCTAATGGGGTTCGACTTTGACATCCAGTATCAACTAAGGAAGCACAACTGAGTAGCTAATGCCCTTTCATGTTGAGAGGAAACAAGAGTCGAAAATTTTGCCATCTCCGTGCCTCAGCTGCACCTCTTCAACCTAATCAGGGAAGAGACTGTCGCTTCCCCCACTTTGCAAGATCTTTGCCAACGAATTTGAAACAACCAGAATGGACTAAAGTGGAGCACGAAGGAAGGCCTCAATTTTTTATAAGGATAGAGTTTACTTAGAGCCGAACTCTGCCCTTTGCGCCACCATTATAAATGCAATCCATGACTAATGCCATGAAGGCCATCAACGTACACTCTACCGCATCAGCCAAGACTTCTACTAGAAGGGTATAAACCAGCAAGTAAGTGATCTTGTCCGTGCCTGCCCCACCTGCTAGCAACATAAGGTCGAGTACCTCTAACCAGCCGGCCTACTATAACCACTGCAAGTGCCACACCAAGTTTGGTCTGACATCTCGATGGACTTCATCGACGTGCTTCCCCAATCTGAATATGCACATTTTATCCCATGAGCCATCCCTAAACTGCTATATTGGTAGCCAAGATTTTTTTAATATGATTTTTTTGCCTTCACGGACTCCCCAAAACTAGTGTAAGTGATAGGGATGTCACGTTTACCAGCATGTTTTAGCAGGAGCTCTTCAAGCTCAGCGGCATCGGACTTTCCTTTTCCTCCGCCTATCATCCTTAAAGTGATGGGCAAATGGAAGTCATCAACCGCACCATTGAAATGTATCTACGTTCCTTTACGAGTAATTGACCAAGACGCTGGATGGAATGGATTCCTTGGGCAGAGTATTACTACAACATGGGTTACCACTCTTCCCTCAAAACAACCCCCTTCCATGTTGTCTACAGATGCCCCCCTCCATGCCTTCTTGCTTACACTCTCGGCCAAACTAAATTAGCAGCAGTAGACCAAGCCTAGGTGGACCGAGATGCCATTCTCATCGAGTTGCGGGACTAGCTGATTCACGCCCAGAACCTCATGAAAGTGCAATATGATTCTAAACATAGGGAGGTTTCCTTCAACCCAGGTGACTTGGTCCTCCTCCGATTAAAGCCGTACTGCCAATCCTCCTTATTAGCTGCAAAAGTTCACAAGTTGTCTTCGAGGTTTTATGGTCCCTTCCCAATTGACGCTCATATTGGTTTTGTTGCATACAAGTTGCGCTTGCCTTCCACCAGGAAGCTCCATTCGGTGTTCCATGTTTCTAGCCTCAAACGTTTCATCGACCAACCCCCAGCACAACCCAATATCCCTCTCACTAGCTAAGGCCACATTGTGCCATCGCCACAGGCCATCCTTGAGGCTCGCAACAACAACTCCTAGTTGGAAGTCCTGATTCATTGGGAAGGTTTACTCTCTAGTAGAAGCCTCGTGGGAAGATGCGACAATGATTGCCACTGCTATCCTCACTTTGCACCTGAGGTCAAGTGCCATCTTGAGGCGGGAAGCCATGTTAGTTAACCACCTGCCACCACTCCCATGAAGGTGTATACATGTAGGAATAGGAAGAGTTGACCATCCAAGTGGGACCAGCAAAGATTGTCCTAGTCTAGGGTGTGATGTGTTTGTGTATGTGTGTTTGTTAGTGCGGTTGTGTGTATGTGCCTGATGTGCAATGTGTTTTGTCTGTCGTGTAGTATGTGTGTATGTGTCTATCGTGAATTGTGTATGTGTAGGTATGGGTAGTTATGGTTGTGCTATGAAGGATAGTTTGTTAGGATATGGCAAGTGTGATAGGATAGTGGGAGTGAAAATAGGAAGGTGGTTAGTAACCACCCTAGGAATCTAGATGTACTTAACAAGAAGAAAGATAATGGAAGGAAACGGGCTATTTTCAATAAAAAAATACATCTTAAAGATCTGAGGTTCTCTCTAACGAGTCCTCATATTCTGTCAACATTGGGAAACAAGGGCGAGAGTCTCGTTCCAAGAGAATAGGGCCCGACTTAATCATCAACCAACGGGTGACTAGGTCCTCTAAAAGATCCTTAACATTTTCCTACCATACTCGTTAGGGAATAGCAAATTTTATGTTATTAGTACACCCGCATTTTTTTCCTTGTCTGGCAATTGCAACCAATTTCTTGTTTATGTTAATTAATTTCGTTTTTATATACACAGCTCAGTTTCATATTTAGTAAACCTGTTTGTGTCTAATGATATGACAATTAAATTCTGTTCAATTGATGACATAGTTGATTGGGGTGGAACTTACTTTATCAATGCTATCAAGGAGTTGTTCTGACACTCAAGTTACATCCTGCATGCATTGTTTTGCTAAATATAGGCTTGATCTACAAGAATTTCTCCTGATAGGTGGGTGTCATTTAGGTTGAATATAACAAACATGATGAATTTTTGGATGACATGAGCATTTCTCTTTAGCAGAACCTTTATATTTTCCCTATAATTGTTGATCGGTGTTTCCACTTATGTTTATTCATGAGCCAAGTGATACAGCACCTCTTGTGTGAATTTCAAGTTTCTAATATTTAAGCTGAGCGGTTTCTGTAACTTGCCTGCAATTTATTTTTTCCTGTTGATTGATTGTTAATTAAGCTGGTGTCCCCTGTCTGAAGGGGGGCAATAACAGAGTGACATTTAAGGGTCTTCCCTTGAGAAAAGATATTTCACAATCTCTCGAGTGGGTCCATATATCTCTCCCACTCTTTTATTGGTAGGGGAGCTAGTGCTGCTTGGTAATTGGATGGTTCAGGATAGATTTAAGGTGATAGGTTTAGGCATTATTTTTCTTCCAATCTCCATTATTACCTCCCATCTCTCTCTCTCTTGAATGTTGTTCTGAAGAAGTAAAATGAAAGAAATTGCTTCAAATGCTGTCACTTAACTTTTCTGTGCAGGGTTGACAGTCTTACTGTCTTCAGCTTCTGTGATGTGGTTTGGTACATATGCACTTCCTTTGCCTGGACATGTGCTAATCTATGGACCTCCTGTAAGTAATAATAATATGGAACTGTGATGATTATTCTATTTCTCAATTAACAGTTCTGCTTTTGGGGTTCCTATCATGTTTTGAAGCACATATTAAAGGTAGAAAGTTTCTTTGTTCAAACTTGAACTTTGAATTAGTTTGACATTAAAAGGGGGAAGGTCCAGATTCCTATATGATTGAGATGAATTGTAGGCACACTTTCTTGAAATATATTCTTGGCCTAATGCGCAAACAAAGCCTTTGAAATTCTCACAATTATGCTATATTATGAATTTACTTGTTCAAATGTGTCTGAAATTTCGTAATTATTCAATATTGCGCTTGATTGTTTTTAACTGTTAATGTTGCCCTGAATTCACATAAGCTCACATATTTGTAAAAATTGTGTGAAGAACTAGTTCAAGATGCATCAATATTTAGTTGACATGGCAAGTTTATTTAAAATGCCATGACATTGGACTATTGATGAATTTTCAATTGATTGTGGAAATACCATCACGATTTTTACGTACTTGTAAATTTATGTGAGCTAATTTGTGAATTGTTGTCTAAAACATGAGTAAATTTTTGCAAAAAAAAATTTAGCCAGAGGTGAATTTTAAACAAAACCCAAATTTGTAGACTATTCATTATTTCTAGAAAAAGTTGTTGGGTTTATTTGACAAATTTGCTTGATGAGTTTTGCCCTCATAATTTTTTCAGGGAAACTGGGGAAAACCTTATTAGCCAAGGTGTTGCAAAAACAATTTTAATCTTTGCAGACATCTTAAACACAATGTACGGATAGGGTTTTTACTTTTAAAAACAAAATGTTGACCTTTAATTTAGCTTTTTTAAACTTTTGATTCGAAATCGTTGGGTATTTTCAAGTATGTATCTAGAGCTTTAAATCTTTCTCTTTATTCTTTTTTTTTTCCAGAGTTTTTGTACTTGCTCCAAAATTTGCTCTAGAGAAGGCTCCAAAAACCCTCCGTGACAAACTTTCTAAACTACATATTTGAAGCTTTGGGAAACATGCACCCTCATTCCATCCTTGATGATCTTGATAGCATCATTTCAAACCCCTTTTGACTGGAAAAGGCCCCCACAAAAACCCTTTAGCCTCTTTATCGAGATTTTCAGAGTTCCCCCACAGAAAACCCCATGGATGATTTTGGGGTACATCTTTAAAACTCTTGTTTTTATTTCTAAAAAGCTTCATTTGTCAAATTAATGGGGCCCTTTTTTCAATTTAAACTTTTTTTTTTTTTTTTCCCCCATTTTCCCAAAATTTTGTGCAAATTTTGAGCCTTTTTTTGTAATAAAAAGGGGAAAAAAAATCGTAAATGATCTGAGTAAGGGAAAAATTAGAGGTAAAAATTTTTGCTAATTTTTAAAAAATGTAAAAACCCCCATCATACCTACAAAACTTGAACTTTAAGTTGGTTGTAAATTTTTAAAATTTAATAAAAAGGGAGGGAGCTAAGGGATCATGAGTTGAATCCCCAATTGCCCTTGTGGGCGCTATTTAAATTTTCTCCAAAATAAATGCCCTTTTGGCTACCTGTGAAAATAAGGTTAAATAAGCCCTATAAAAAAGGGCCCAAATTTTTTTAAAGCTGAGAATCCCCAGGGTCGTTTTTTTGGGGATCTAAATTCTATTTTTCTTTCAAAGTTATGAATGGAATAAAGGGAGAATTGAATTGTAATTCAGTTGGAATGGAATAGACATTAGCTATTACATGTTTATTATATTGTTTAGTTCACATAAAAACAATTGAGTTATGTGGGATAAAAATCAAATATCAATTATTCCCTTTCCATGAAGCCTCATATTCGATATCAAAATTGTGAGGTAATTGTAAATATACCATCTTTTATGGTGTTGGTGTTTTAATGATAAGGGCATTTATGTGAAGGTAATAAATAAGCCATTAATAGCAATCATTAAATAGCAATTCATGAGAGTCATGAATTGCTATTCAATATTTTGCGTAATAGCAATTCATATTAAATGGCCATTTAGTGTTTAAAATGCAATTAAACACTGTAATAGCCATTCAGTATAAAATAAGAGGGAAATGGAATAATTATTCCCTCCAAGTGAACATCTAGAAAATGACGATAATAACTTGGAAGTAAGGGGTTTAATCCTTCCAGGTGCATGTTATGGATTAAATCTAACAAAAAGTCCAATATTTTGAGAATGGAGGATAGCATAGTTTGTATAAGGGACACAAAAGAAAGCATAGATTATACAAGTGAAAAAGAGCTAAGGACCAGGCTAATGTCAGTGTAATTTATCCTTAAAAAATAATTGTATTAGATGTCTGTCATCGTATGAAATATGATGGGTACCCTGGTTGACGAATTTGTAGTGCCATAATGAATAAATATACACCTGTGCACTAACAATATATCTATATATAATCTCTAAGCACTTAAGACAGAACTTCTGCCCTTAGTCCATGCAATATCTCAGGAAGCCTCTCTAATTTCAACGGACAGTCAAGCATCCTGTGGCAATATACACCTGCAACAGTATTTTTCCATCCCTCATTTGTAGAATTGGCTATGGGAATTTTCTCATGAGCTCTTTAATTGGCTAATTGTTTGTTCAAGCTTAAGGAAGATACTTCACAAATTCCTTCATAGGAAAAGTTTATATTCAAATAACTAGTATGCATGATCAAGAATTATATGATGATTCCAAAGTCTCAATTCTCCAGCAATATTCAATTGGTTTGTTGTGAGCTTATTGTCATTAAAATTCAGGAAAAAAGAAAGTCTACTTGTGGAGTTGGTCCTATTGCCTTCATTGCGACAGTGAGGTCTCTGGACAAAATACCAGTGTCTCTGAGTTCCTCAGGTTGCTCTCTCTAGAAAGAGAATTAATCCGCTTTAAAGTACCTATTCTTACTAATAGAAGATGCCTTAAAGCTATTTTATCTAGCTTTTGTTTTGAACTGTAACGTTAGTACTTTCTTATTGTCAGGGAGGTTTGAACTTTCATGTGCAATTACCTGCTCCTTCAGCCTCAGAACGGGAAGCAATATTAAAGCATGAAATCCAAAGGCGATCATTACATTGTGCGAGAGGAATCGTAAAGGATATAGCATTTAAATGTGATGGATATGATGCTTATGATTTGGTACAATTTCCATCTTATGATGCTTCATATTTACATATTTCTCTCTCTCAAAAGGACTTTCAAATTAAAAATAAAAGATAAAGGTGATATGTGCACTTCTCTTGTAGGTAAGCAATTATCTAGTATTTAGCGGTGACAAACAGTGTTTTTTGCCATTTCTTATATTGTTTCCTCAAATTTTCTCGGTGCATCTGTATGTTAAGCATTTTTTGGATTTTAGGATGCTTTATAGTAAAATAGATAGCTTACATACGAACTTAATGAAGCTTAGCTTAATTATTGCATTAATTAATCCACATGTGTGAAACTTGTTAGGATATGCTTCTTTAACTTAAGAAAAAACAAAAGAAAATATCTTATGGTTTGACAGTGTTTTGGTATGGCGAGTAATGCCCACTATCGACTTAGGTGGACATTAGGGGAAGTATATAGACACAATTAAAGAAAATTGAGGGAAGGAAAAGTTTGGTCTTAAGTTATCAAGTATTTACGAATGTGGAGAGCTTTATTCTTCTTGGGGCCTAGATAAGGACAGTGGATACAGGTTTTGGAGCATAGAAGGATTTTTGATCGATTGTCATTTTTTTTAAGGGTATGCTAGGATTTGCGGAGTTCTCGACATAAATTTATTTCCGTCTTTGACAGAATGCCCATGGTAGATTTCTGGCACTTTTAACTTATTGTACCGAATAATGGATGGTGTAATTTCTTTTTTACCATATTATATTTTGATGTGTAAAGCTTGCTAATGCCATTTGTGAATCAATATTCTTCTCTATCTAACAATGCACTTGACTTTCAGAAACTGGTGCATCCTGTAAATCCAGGGATGCCATCCAGTCAATCATGTTGAGGATAGGAAGACATCACACTACCAACCTCACACTGAGAACACAACTCTCAGGAAGATGTGTAGAGTGATGTATAGGCTAGTCAAATTTAGAATAAATAAAGGCTTGGGCTTTTGAAATGTGGTGTTATGAAAAAGGTCTTGGTATTGTTTTTAAGTGTGGATCAGCAGAAGGGCCTAGATACGCAAGCAGTTTGAAAGGTGATAGTGCTTTTGAAACTTCAACAATGCCAATATGGATTACTGTTTGAATTAAAACACGAGCAGCTGTAAGATAGAGTCTGTACTACCTAGAAGCACTATGTTGCTATATTTGTACCCTTGTTGTATTTTATCTTGTCATTTGGCAATGTAAACTATTTCCTTTGGATAATAAAATTTACTTGATCCAAAAACACGAGCAACTCTAGGAAAATTTTTTAAGCAATTGAACTCTTATTTCAGTGCTTTCATTCTGGTGCTTTAGTTGAAGATCTAGAAGAGTCAGCATTGTCTCAAAGGCAAAGAGATAAAAGGTAGTAAACAAAGGAGAAAGTAGCTTTCAGAGAGAGAAATGCTCTCTCTTCTCTCTAGCAAACTCTCCAAACCACCCTAAGAAACCACTTTTCTTAGGACACATCACCCAATTCTCTAGATTCTAAACCAAACCTCCACTTCTTTCTATATCCCTATTCGTTTTTCTGTCCTCCCCGTTGCGATTAAGAGTTTTTCGAGCTGAGGTTAGGCAGTATGGACTCAGCCAAGAAAACCAAGGCAATGCATCGGGCTTTGCTGGGGGATCACTTCCTTCGGGTTTTTTTGAGTCACCAAGAGTCAGTAGGGAGGGAACAGATCCAAAGGTAGTTTCCAAGATTATTTGCAAAAGTGGAAAGGCAAAAGGCACTTTTGCCAATCGGGACAGTTGCTTTAAAACTTTTCCTAAAAGCAGCAATTTGGAGCCTTGTGCTTCTGATGTAAGGATGATTTTGAAAAGCCAGCTGGAGGGAGAAAAAGATCTGAACAATGGACAGGTCAACCCTCCAATGCACATTCCCCCAAATACATCCTCTTTAGGAAATACCACCTTGGAGGAGTTAGATGGTTTGCTGGAGAAAATACAACACCAAAATCACCCAGCTAAACCGCTTTCCCTAGCAAAATCCATCGAAGGAAACACGCAAGAGGCCAAATCTTATGCAAATGCATGTGCCCCTAAAGATCCGGTCCAAGCCTCGCCTTTAAAGCTTCAATATTTCCCTCTGGCCAAGAAGGGCCCTATACCTTGCGTAAGGATTCCAAGGCAAGTGGAAGATGCTGGAGTGGAACACTGGTAGTCCCTTTGGTTGGCTTCTCCTTGGACGTAGGCTGCCATTCACCTTGGTTCAGTCCATTGCCTTCCGCTTATGGAAAGAAATGGGTCTCATTGAGGTGTTGGGAAGCAAAAGGGCCAAACCCTGCAAGGTTTTGGTTGAGTTTTGATGCTGGGGAGGATTTAATATCCCAATTTGAATAGAGTGCCCTATGGTTATTTTTAGAATCCCCAGGGGTTTCGGTGGCTCCCTCCCGGGTTGGAAGCTGTGGGGGTTTTTGGGCCCACACATGTAGGGTAGACCTAGGTGTTCCACCGCGACAAGTAGCTCCAAAGTGAAGGTCTCGGGGGAAATACCTGGATTCCTGGGGAAATGGCAGAAAAGGGGTAAAAAACAATCCACAAAAGGGAAATGGGGGGGAAATAGGGATCACCTTCCTTGTGCCATCAGTCAAAGTGGGGGAAAGTGAGGGGGTTCAATCCCCTTTTAAGAAGGTATTTTGCTGAAACCTGGGGATACCTGACAGAAAACATGATGAAAAACCTATATTTTTTATTATAACGGGAGGTATATATTTTATACTTTGACTTTTTTGATAGAGATCAAGAAATTAAGAAGAAATTTATTCTTTTTCTTAAAACAAATATTTCTTTATTAAAAAAAAATTTTTTTCCTACAAAAAAAAAAATTTTCCCAAAAAACCCAACATTTTCCCAAATAAAATTGTCATTTTTCCAAAAACTCTCCCCTCAAGCAAACTAAAAGGGATATTATTTAAATTCCCATTTTGGGAATTTAAAAAATTAGAAGTCTTGAGCACTCATTCCTTTTGTGAACACACCCTCTATTTTCTCCCTTTATAGACACTTTAGGGGTATTTGATCAATTTTTTTATCTAACTTCCCTTTAAAAAAATGCCCAAATTTATCTTAACATGCTTTGTTCTGTCATCCCTGTATGGGTTTTTATGTGAAAATGTGAAGGACTTTTTGTCACAATATAGCCCGTAGGTTCTTCCAAATTTCATTTTAAAATCTTCAAAAGGGGGTTCTTTAACCATAATGCTCACAAACACCTTAGCCATACCGGGAAACTCCGCTTTTTGCATTTGATTTTAAACTACCGAAATTTGTTTCTTACTTTTTCCATTGCCCAAATTTATCACCTAAAAAAGTGCAGAAACCTTTTAGAACGTTGATAAACCCGGGAACCCTATTTTATCTGTTTATGCTTCAAAATTAGCCCTTCACCTTTCTTAAATAAAATTCCTTTTTTGGGATTAGATTTCAGTGTAGGGGACCCCTTTTTTACAACTTTCGAGAACTTCTTTGGGATTGGGATGAATTAACTTACTACACTCACAGCAAGGCAATGTCTCCCGGGTTGTGTGCCAATAATTAGCTTTAAACCCAATTTTTGGAACCTTTCCTTATCCACACCCTTTTATGTTTCCTTTCCACTGCAAGTTTGTGTTTGGCCCAAATTGGATTTTTAAAAAAGGTTTGCAAGCTAACTTCCTGTTTCCTTCAAAAATCAACAACATACTTTTTATTGGGAAATGAAGATACCTTCTCGAGATCTAGCTACTTCTATCCCCAGAAAAGGCATTATCAATATTCCCATGATTTTTATCTCAAACTCCTTACCCAGCGATGTGTGTATATATCCTTCCTCTTTCTTCATCCATTTCCACATAACAATTATTCATCAACATTACCACAGACAAAAGAGCAATGAATTCCCCTTAATCCCCCGTATTCTTGATGAATAGTGGATGATCAACCGTTTACTGTCCTAATATCTAGTATTGAGCATCACTTTAGTTTAACCTACCAACCAACCCTAGAGACTATTTGAGCCCTATAATGCTTTTTTCCTAGTTTACAAACTTATCCCTTTAAGTTCTCTTCCAAATCCCCTAAGGAAATCTCCATAAAAACTTTTCCCCTAATTCCACCCCATGAAAAAAGGCATTGTATTTACAGTCAAATTCTATAAGCGAACGCCAATTTGAAATTACTCGCCAATGACAATAGGATCCTCAATGCTTATTCATCATTAGCCACTGGTTTCAAATATCTCTTATGGATTCTATAAATAGGTTTGTGTATATCCCTACAACGCACATTCCTTGTATCTCTCTAAGACCCATCTGATTTGTACTTCACGTAAACACCCACTTGCTTTCCCCACTACCTTTTATTTTTGGCAGCTCTAGAAGTTTCCTAGTTTCTATTCTTCTCAAGAGCGCGCGCAGACTCCATTCTTATACCTCTCTCCTCACTTCTTATTCATAATGCGTCAGATAAGTATTAGTGAATCTGTATGGCGTTTAGGATGCTAAGAAACTATGTGGAATGAAGAAAACCTGTGAAAAGATCACTTCTTTGGCCCAAAGGATATCTTGGATTTAGTACATCCTCTCTGTTCCTTTCTCAAGGCAATAGGTAAGTCAAAATAATGGAATAGGCGAGGGACAGAAGTTGTGCATACCTCATTTTCAAAGTAATTTTGAAGTTATGGACTCACACAATTTTGTTTTTGGATCTCCTTCCTAAAAACACTTGCCACTACCTCTTATTCAAGCTTGTCATTGGTAAGGGTCTTAAGATTTTTTTACTGTTTCTTGAGAGGATAATTCAGGTTTAGACTGTATGATATTTGCCTTGTATTGGTCATAATTTAATATATATGTCCTTTGTTAGAGGTACCTAAAACTGAGACTAAGGAAGATTGTGATTAGTGTAGGTCAAGAAATTATAGTCCCCATCCCTTATCTTCCTCAACATAGTCAGACTCCCCCTAATAATAAGTTGAAGAGAAATGGGATTGGCCGAGCGGGTGGCCGACAATGGACCATCATAGACATTGAGAATTTTCCGTAGATGTTGATAGCATTTTTTGTTTCTTATCCCTTTTGTGTTGAGAATACCCGACAAACACACCCTTGACTGAGCTCTCGATCAATATTACTTCTATTGTGTCTTAGATACAAAAGAAAATGCCCTGACAACCAAAAACTCAGGACTGAGATGTATTTGGTTTGGATATTATGATAAAACTAAGAGAGAATTTTGGAATCAGGTTTTATTCCCTAAGTGCTTATGGTAGGCGGTTATAATGTGTGTTTTGCAGTTTGCGCGTTTGTGAGTATAGCTTCCCCACACCCCCCAAATGATGATTTGAACATTGTTTTGTGCGCGCGCATAAGCACTGTGTTGTTGACAAGTGACCAATAACCTCTCCTACCCCAGTTTGTTGAGTATTTACACGTGATGACTCATAATTATCCCATCGTCCCCCTAAAGGAAATAAGTGAAAGGACTTTGTTAAAATACTCCTGGAATTAACAGATCTAAACCTTTTTATTTAGCAAAAACACCAAATTGAATTACTGTACAGAAACATTGTAGTAAAAGTTGGAAGGATAGGGTCACATACGTATTTAAGTTTGAGAAAGAAAAATCCATAACCTCTATTACAACTTGTCTATATAATACACAAATCCTGAGCTACTTGTAACATTGGGAATTCAATGTCTCCATATTCATGGGTAATCAAATAAAAAGGGCATAAGTAGCTTCGCTTATTAATTATTTAAAAGATACGCCCTTTTATTTTAGGCAAATTCACATACATCAAATGAAGGTTTTCACAATAATATTTCTTAAACAAAAACGGTACATTGTCTTTAGACATTTAAACAGGGGATGACCAAAACGAAAATTTTTACGCCAAATACATCATTATTTGAAACATAAAAAACAAGACTCTGATGAGACATGCTTGACAGTTGTATATGTATGGTTTTGAGCATTAAGATGGTAGAGACTGCCATTTTCCCCTACAACACCAATCCACTTCCTAAAACAGATCCTAAAGACACAATGAGAGGGGTAGAAAATAAACGTTACAGTTTAAGTCATGGGTTGACTTTATGAATAGACAGGAACTATTAGACAATTTTGAGTCATGAAGTACATTCCTTTATAACAAATTTGACCTCAACTGAACATGGCGCAACACCGAACCCCGACCCATTGTGATACTGAGCCATTAGCAACACAATTTTCCTTTTACTATGGGCGCGCGTGATAGGTTATTAAAAGGCATGATAAGTTGTTCATGAGGTCCTTGGCTCCTAAGTCAACCAATCCACTTGTCTTGTATAAAAATGATCGAAAGCATGAATCCATAAGAAAAAGACTTACAGGAGAGTGCTAACGAACAGGGTTTTCCAATACCCCAACAATTTTCCCGAAGCTTCTCTATCGCACTTGGCTTAACGGGTGTAGGGTTAGTCCTCTCCAATCATTTGTTGTGGTACAAGAGGCTGCCATGTTCTTGTGGTTGGAAACTTGTAGAGCTTGCTATTGGAATTTTTCCTCTCCCTTTATTCCCCAAACTCGGTCAGAGGTATGAGGTATTCCATGCAATTTCCAGTGGCGATCCTTGGTGGGTCTTGGCCTTTTTACAATAGGAGCATCCATAGGATTGTCTCGAGTGTCCACTTTGAGATACATCTTTGGTTTTAATTTGTTGGTTTCTCTTGGTTGGGCATACTAATGCTGTTCCTTCATTATCTCATACAAGCATAATGCTCTTTGACTCTCCCAGCCCGTATCATGCAATAACTTCATAAGTGGTGAAATAAATCATCTTGGTACGATAAAATTTTTGAATTCTTTACCTCTATCCAACTCACTTAATTAGGCCAACCATAAAAATCATACCTGATCAAACTCCGTATTTTAAGCTAACCAAAAAATTCATACACTTATCTTTCTCATAAACGGTCTTCAAAACACAACATCATTAGACACTATTTTTCAAGAACTTGATAATGTTCAAGTTCTTCATAGTTTTTGCACTTGTGTCTCATATTTCAGTTACTCTTGTTCCTTTTTGTCAGCAACCGTCTTGCACTTTACTGCTATCACCCTTGCAGCATCATTAGTCCTTGGAGTACATATGATGGATAGTGTCCCAAATATCTTAGGTAATGTGATAAACATGCATGTATCACTGATATCCGGTGTCATGGAACTCTATAACCATGGAAAAGGACATAATCATAGGAGTCCTCTTCATCAAGCATTAAAATTTGGTTTCACCATGTTTAGTCTTTGACTAAGAAAATATGGATTTTTCCCTTGCCTTTTAGTAAATGTTCGTATCAAACTGAGACACATATCAAATAGTTTGGGCCATTAACCTGTAAGATTATTATATTTTGTAATTCACAGTAGGAGTATGAAGTTTTTTGCGATCTCCCTCCTCGATTGAAAAAGGTACGTTATGCTCCAATGTCAACAGTGCAGTATGATATATATTACACAGCTGAGAAGGATTCAATATGGGTAAAACAAGGTTGGCACGTGAGGGCCAAAAATAAGAATTGGCAATGAAGTTCGAAAAAAAAAAAAATTTCCCAGATTTTTAAGACCTCGTTCTAGGTCAGCTAATACCAACAATAATAAAACGTGATAATTACTTTATATCTTTTATTATACTAGGAGGTATATATACATTGTACATTGATTGTATAGAATCAAGAAAGTTAAAAAAATATTCTATTCCTAAAAAAATAAAATTTCCTAAAATAAAAAATATTCACTAAAAATGGCGCGCGGAGACGGGCAGAAAAAAACTTCAGTTTTTCCAACATCTAATATAAGAGGCATGTTCACCAATTGCACAGTGAGCAACCCCTAGGCGCGGGCGGGGTTGGATGGAAAATCGGGAGGAGGTTTTGTAGCGGAGAATGGAGATGCCCTGGGCCAGTTAGAGGCATAACTAAAAACTGTAGTGAATGTGTGGAATAACGATAGAAAAGGCCTGTAGTGAAGGTGAACCTCACCTGAATTATGCTTTGCGAACACAGAGCATCCCCACAAATTGCCTGATAACAATGTCCCAGCATGAGGTCGCGCTTCGGGGCGAATAAAGGGGGGGGATAAGAGGGGGGTAAGGAAAGAAGAATTGGAGAATGGTCTAGGGGTTAGAAGGGGGATATATTGTCAACTCGAGGCGCAACTCACTATCTACCATCTGATAAGTCTGATGAAAATGAGGTGGAGACTGAGAGTACAAAACACTCCCCTCAATAACTGTTAACTGAATGAATCAAGGCTCTAGAAAATAACTTTAAGAGCGTGAAGGGGTCCAGATCATCCATCTGTAGGAAAGAAGCAGCAGAAGAGAATAGGACCTTCACTAGTTTGAACCCTACTATTATTAGTTATCATGCATTTGGCAGCTTGGAACATTAGGGGCCATGTAATACCCCATCCAAATTGTCGGAATTAAGAAAGTTGTCCGAGACACACGAGAGGACATAAATTTATAGGACTTCGAAAACCTAACTAAAAAGTAAATGCCGTCTGCTAATGAAAAGACAATCACAACATCTTGGTCCACGGTGGTGAGTTTAGCATAAAACTCTACACAAGAGGAGTTGTGGCATGGTGTGGGTGAATCCTTGTGAATGGAATTTGTGTGTGGAGTTTGGAATATAAGCAATATGCAATGCATAGTTATTATTTGAGACCAATCTAAGCATTCTTTGCACTGCCTTATTTATGCTCTAATAATGATAGATAAAGGCATTCCTTTGGATTAACCTCATGGCCGTAGCCCCCTTACTGTGGGGGGGAGACCCAGCATCCTTGGCTGGACTTGGGGATTTGTACAACACCACGAAATCCGCCATCTAAAAAATTGATGAAGGCTGCGAATGATCGATGCAATGGTGGATTTCCAGAATCTATGATTGCACACACTGACTAGACGACTTGAGATTGGGGGTGACTTTTTTACTTGGTCTAATAAGAAATCCAAACTCCCATTTAAAAAATTAAAGGTTATGGTTAACCATTAGTGGCTAAATGTACTCCCTATTCACAACAAAAAAAAAATTCATTCTCCACATCCTCTCAAACCATTCCTATAGCACTTGGCTTGCATGGACTATAGCTCTGGGAGTAGGAAAATATCCATTCAAAGTCTTCAAGTTTTGACCGAACACAAGAAGTATTCAGAGAGTTAGTTACTATTATAAACATTGCAGGAATAAGTGAGGGATATCTAAAATGTTCCAAGTTGTTAGGTAGCTAAAATACTAACTCAAAAAGGTCTCAAGTGCCTTACATTTCAATTGAATATTCACAACTCTCGAGACGTTGTGCAACAGCTAAAAGGGAGCAAATTACTTCAATTCAAGCATCGATTTATGCGGTAGGAACACATCTTGCATGAGGATAAGAGCTTTCAAAAAAATACTATTTACTGAGGGGGGAGAGGAGAGCCTTCTATAAAACAAAAATCAAGACTATTGCTTAAGTGGGATAAAAACTCCTCTTTATGCCAACAAAGCCATGAAAAACTTACACAATCAAGCTCGATATATCTGTCCAAGGAGGATGGAAGTTAGCGCGATAGGGTGAGGAGGAGGCGCAAAATTTACAATAACTCACTTCCACGAGCTATATCAACGACCCCTATATTTCTTGGATACGATGAAGTCCATAATCTGGTGACTTGGAGATTGAGTGAGCCACAACAGCTTGATATAACTTGATGCCCCTTTTACTTTTGAGGAGATCAAATGGGATCTTCTTGCAAACAAATGATAAAGCCCTAAGTCCGGTGGGTTCTCTGCTAAATTTCTCTTTAAAAGCTTGGTATTTATTGGTGATGACTTGATTGAAGCTCCAAGATTTCTTGGCAACAAGGCACCTAAACTTAGGAGATCATGCTACCATCTCTCCGTTCCCTAAGGTGGCTAACCTATCCAAGCTTACGATTTCTACCAATTATTGCATGTTGTACATACCTATACAAAGCCATATCTATAATAGTGTAGAGTATTTAAGAAGGTCTCCCCTCCTTGATAAGACGAGGAACAAGCAACTTTTATCCTAGGAGGAGAATAATAATAATGTCTTATTGCCCAGGAATTGATGTCAGGCTATCAATCTCAATTGGAAGCACCTTGGAGCACATTAAAATGGTACTTGCAAAAGGCATGTGACATATTAGGTGAGGCTTTATTTCTTGAGTACTCAAAGCAATGACTTTCCTCAACACATCTATCCTTTTAGAGCAACTCTGACCACTCCGAAGTCTCCATTTCCATTAAACGATTACCTACAGATATTTTTGCACTACCCACAGGGGTTAATAATAGGGAATCAATATAACCATACCTATTAAAATGGAAATGGAAGTACTCTCCACTCTCATAGGAGACTAAAGGAGCCCCTCAATTCTCCCTTCATTGAGTTGTAAACTTGAGAAACTAACCATCTTTTTTTGCAATGATTATCCGTGATATGTCACAAAAGGCAATAGCGACATCAATCCTTGATCAAAGGAAACTAACAAACCTACCACTCAATCCAGGATATTAGGCTAATAACCGAAAGAACAACATCTTCTTTTCCAATTCTCAGCAAGATGAAAGAGGACATCTTCGTATTACCTAGTTCTATAATGGTTATCACACTATGCGCTAGCTAGGTACCATTATCTCAACAAAGTTGAAAAAGGAGATTGTGGATGCTCTTCCTTGAGAGGATGTTAGCAACGCAATCAACGTATAGACATCAAAATGGCCTTTCATATTCGGTTAGACTACTTTATACAAATCAATTCTCGTTTCCATCAGGTCTATTGGATAACTTTTTTCTTATTCCTAAATATATCATAATGAAGATGGAACAGTTACTCAGAACTTTCTCTATAGGCAAGAGACTACCAAATATACCAAGCAAAAGAGGTGGGTTTGGTGTGCAACCTTTAAGAAATGTGTGGTTTAGGTATTCCCACCCGGGTCCCAATTTACAACAAGGAATAAGGCCATCCAAATTGAACATATTTGGCAGCCGTTGCAAGGAAGGCTCAAGGAGCCTGTGAGCTTGAATGGGTTCATTCAACACCCCGAAAGAAGGAATTTCTTTTTTTTTTCTCGAAGCCTCTGCCATCTCTCGTTGGTCTTAAGAAACTACTGAAGCTCAGGTTGTTATTCGTATCAATTTTCCTAGATCCTAACAATATGTGCGCAGAACTATATCACTTTTTGTCTTCTGGGGCTCCCATCTCCCCTTAGATATAATATTCATGCTCGTGAGATGGTAAAGTACCGGACTTACACCGCAAAACAAAACTATGCTCCTAATGGAAGATTTGAAGGGAGCATACCGAGAGCCAATTTTGGACTAACACTCCACATCCATTCCACAATCAGGCTAACCTCTCTGCTCAAATCACATCCCTTGGAGCAACACTAGCATAGGGAGTATACTATAAAAGTGGATACACTGTTTCTAATCCACCCCGGCCCAGCCTAGCGCCCCCCCCCGGGGCGCCGGCCCCCCCCGCCGCCAAGTTCCTCAACCCTTAGCATAAGGTGATCTGAACAAAACATCATTGTCGACACTCCTTTTATATTATTGCTAGCTTGGTTGGGTATAATGTCTACTCTCTGATAGGTTGAGCGCGAGAAGTAGTATTGCCTACTTCACTACAGACCTACCTCCTATCCACGCGCGCAACTAAGATCATACCCACTTGTTTTCGAGTGAGCAGCTACTCATCCCTGATTTTGAAATCTAGTCATTGATCACCTACAGTGCCTGCTCTTCTTTAGAAATTGCTGGGTGCAACCACTTCACTAGTTTGCTTAAAACAGCTAACTCATCATATCCTATGTGCTTAGCTTTGAGAGGGGGACTAGCGACTGGAATTTACTGTACTTTAGAGAGTGCATGATCAATTACCCTAAGTATGTGCTTCCCAAACCCATGTCCATTGCGAATCAAATTAGAGCATACACATCTAAAATTAACCTTTTAATATATTGGCCATTTTTGTTCGTACTTATGCATCATTTTGTAAACTGTTCGTATCTCTACAATTGGTATACATTTTGAACAATAAATAATTAATTATTTATCATAAAAAAATAGATACAGTGTTAGTAATAGATCTACAACGATTGAGCCTTAAGAACTTTTAAGTATGTTGTGTAAGGTTATGAACGGTAGAGTTCTAGTAATAATGAAGTGGTAGAAGATGGGCAGGATTATTCAATCCCCAAAAAAAAATGGGGGCCTAGTGATCGCCAAATATCCACCTCTTATGGAATAAAGGTAATCTAACTCAAGCACATCGGAGGCTATGTCAAGAAGATCGACAGAGCCTATGGCCAGAAATGGGTTTCATTCCACCTTGTCTGAAGGGTAAAAAACTTTTGGTTCCCCAAGCACCTGCCAGTAATCCATCATGACTTGAAGAAACTGCTGAAGCTGAGGGGACTCTTGAATCTTCTTCCTTAGGGAAGCCTAACATGGCGCTTAAATCCATCCACTTTGGTCATGCTATAATCTAGCTCCCAATAGACCGCCGTAATACATAATTTATGAGCTGTCATGAGAGAGCTTAGCCTTTTCTCATTCCAGAGGCTCTGCACCATCAAGGATGAGAATTAATTAAGAAGAAGGCATTATGCCCGTTATGGACCTACCTGCCTCAGCCTTCCTCCATCAAATCAATGCTACTGTATCGGATTCTATCGGTTGGATACACTCAACATCAAGTAGTATAGGCCAACAAATGGCATTGATTTCTTCACCTCTCCTTGGGCCCACCCAAAATAGCCATGGCATGAAAGTAGTTTGGGAACAACTCTCTTCTTACCCAGACACTCGTACTGCCTATGGTTGGCTTGGCTAAGCAAACTTTCCACCCTTGATAGAGTGTATAACTGGGGGTTTGGTGCTGATCCAACCCACCCCCCTCTGCATTGCTCTATGAAGAATTAAAAAGACTTTAGCAAACCATGCCCATTTATTCTTTACTATGTACTTTATACACTTACAAGTCTGCGGCATTTAGATGTGTGACTTATTCATTGCCCATCCTCATTCAAAACAGTTGGCAAGGGGAGCCGTGTATTTTTTATTTTTTTTTGTTTGTTTTTTTTTTGGGGTGAAAAATTTTTCTAAATAATTTTTTTTTTTTTTGGTGGGGGTTTGTTGGTTTTTTTTATTTTTTTTTTTTGGGTCTTTTGTGGAGGTTTAGTTGGTAATTCTAAAATTTTCTTGTGGAACAATGGGACTCACCGCCTAACCCGAACCCAAATAAGGAATTGGAGGCGGCTGTTAGCGGCTTCATTTTACTTTCATTTGTCCAACTTTGGATTAAACAAATGAGATTTGGCCGAGGTCCTTCTAGGGTTCCTCTACTTGTATACACCAAATTAGAATCATAGTACTTAATCTCTGGTAACCTATCATTTTTTACTACAATTGTACTTTATTCTTTAGCTTTGTGTAACTACTATACCCTCCGACTTTGACGATTGTATTACTTTTTGGATCATATTAAAATTTCAACTATTCAAAAAAAAAAAAGAAGGTAGGAATAAAGCAGGATGATGTGGAATAGAACTTTAATTAGGCTTACTGATTTCTTGCACACTTGATACAAAAGCATTTTGGTGACTGTAACAAGGAGAGTCACTCAAATTAAAATTCCAAAATGAAAATGGATGAAAGCCATAAACATAAGGGGGGGCTGTAGTTTACTGGGAACTTAATGGACTGGAATGCTTCCATGAAGTAAAATGAAATCGATGTAGGGCATATAATGTGGGAATGTTGATGTACATAACTATTGAAAATGCAACACCAAATAAATTAGACAGTAGATATTAAAGCGATGATAAAATACCACTGTTACTTAACTAAGCACTTAAATGTAATTATTGTTGAGTATAAATAAACCTGGTATTACAAACATGGTGTAATTTCGGAATTTTGGTACCCAAATTTTCTTATTACAGGTGAGTTTAGTGAATACTCTAGCCATGGAATAGAGATGAATTGTCCGACATGATGCAACTAATATCTGACTTGCATTATAAACTAATAGAGATAGCTGCAGCATATCAGAAATCTACCATATTAGAAGTTTTCTGTCCTTAATAGGTGCAATTACAAAAAGAACCCCAATTTTTTGTTCCCTTATTCGTTTCCAACAAGGCAATGGATGAAAAGTCCCTGACAAAACCTCTTGTTTAGACTTGTTTGTACATTTGAAAAAATTGAATCAGTTCCTTTGTGACACTGCGAGATATAATTCGGGTTATAAAATTGGTTTTAAGCAGGGTAGAGTGGGTGGATGCTAGGTAATAGAAAATTAGAATTTTGATATTGGACTAATAAACTTTAATTGTTTTTTCGTTTTTAGGCTCTATTTTGCGAGCGAAGCAGCCAAGCAATTAGTAAGAAAGCCACTAAAAGAGTAATTTAGGAGCCTTCTTAATTAACTCATGCATCTGTTATATTGATTACTATGACCATAGTAAAATTTGTAACCCTTTGTTTGGTTAATTGCAAGCAATCTAGTTCCTTGTTTTGAGTTTTTGATTGGAGTAATACCTTTTTAATCCCCACATCAAGTGCTGGCAATATATTTACAGATTGATGGGGGGGGGACCAATTACTTCTTCAATACTGTTTTCACAATAAAATTGATAAGGCGTCCATGAAAAAAGTACATTTTTGTTCAGAAGTATTGGTAGATGCCGGGGGGCGGCGGTATGCCATCCTCTTCATGCCGGTTTTGTCCTTATAGGCTGTCACAGATTGAAAAGCCAGATGCAGCTCATGTGTCGTAAAATAGACAGGATGATTTTGCTCCGCAATGCAAGGCATGTTCTTTCCTCGCCAATCGGCGTGAAATCTCAAAACTCCTGCCCCTTGAAAGTGCCTGTTCAGGATTGTATGAATGTTGGTGGTCCTTACTGACATCAGCACTGCCATCAAAGATATAAGCTTATGCCGCAGTAAAGGTTAACTATCTTTTTCACATTCGGTGAATTACTTTCCTGAAATTGATGGCTTAGTATATTTCTTATCATAAGTAGGACTTATTAGAGGAATATAAATTATTTTCCTTGCTTTTACACTATGGAATGAGAACTGTGCTACTGCACTCTTTTCTATAATTAAGAAGTGTAATCTGTTTGCCCTTGCGAGCGATTTCAATATACTGCTTATTTAAACAATTTCCTTATTAACTTAACAAGATATTTTAAATTTATCCAAATTATTCATTAAATATAAAATCTTTACATGTCCTCATATGAAAAATAATTGCCTTCCAAGTTTCACTAATGTCTTTGCGCTACCTCCTTTGAGTCTGCAGATCAAATATTCGTTTTATTATGACCAGCCTGGTTGTGGAAAGACCAACATTGTTGGTGCTGCACCTCTAGCTTGTTCCTTGCGGTTCATATCAGTCAAGTGCCCTGATCTGTTGAATAAATATTAGATAGTTGCTTCTAACAAGTCTTAAGTCAATTAGTCTCTTGTATACTTCTAAAATAAAAAATAATCTCTATATATATATGCATTAACAGACACAAACAATACACCACCCGCGAGCGATTCTATTCTTCTTCTCGTTCCTTTTTTTTTTTTTGGTTTTAGTCATGTATTTTTTCATCTCATTCCTTTTGGTTTCTCCTAAGAAATCGGAGTAAGAAAAGAAAATACAGGTTGATCATTTGAAAGCATACTTGCAAATAAGAGGAAAATAGTTTCCATTGAGCTTCCTGATCCAGAAATTTGTATCTGCATGAGATCTAAATTCTCAATTTTATAGTAATGGACTCATGCATCTGCCTATTTGTTCCACGCGTGCTAACCTCGCTTCACATGAGGGTTAGACACTCGTTTTAACTTGTTTAGTTCCAAAAGATAGAACAAGGAATGATTCCTAAATCAATTGAGAGATTCCTAGTATATTAGTCTGAGTGAGGATTTACTTGATAATGTCGTAATATGTTGTCCTTTGTCTGCATCAACATGTAGGAGGCTTAAAAATCATTCTGTTGTGTCCTGGAATTTGGTGATTTGTCCATGTGATCTGTTGCTTCAATTGTGGGTTTGAGTAATGGATTTGTGAGTGGAAGTTTGAGTCAGTAGGTGCAGAACATGGACATGGGCAGTTACATTAGGAGTAGTAGGGGAAAAGAAATTCGTAACTCTCATACCTATACAAAAAGGAGTATCTACAGCTAATGGAAAACGTTAATTTCCAGCAAACAAAAAGACTCTTGTGAGATCGCAGTTCTCTCTAATAGCTGTAATCCTGATGTATCCATCATAGGAAATATAGGGATAAAACCCTAAAATCCAAATTAAAACAAGACCTTGTAATGTGAAAAATCAGAAGATGAAAACGTGAAACGATCCATATAACAAATGGTATCAATAACTAGACATGACGGACGACATCAAGCAAACTCTGCACTATTTGAAAGTTTCCTAGACCATGTACAATTTGACCAAGCACAATTTGTTGAACAATCCTACAACTGCAACCCTCTCAGATGAAGAATTGTCCAGCAAGGAAGGAAAACGAAGAATAGAGGAGACGACTGGGAAGTTTCTCCACCCAGTCGCGAACTCCAAGGTCTTTGTGGCATTGGCGATAGGAGAGAGGAACAATGGTTCCTTTATACATCGGCTATATATTCCCAGGGATATGAAGATAAGGGGGGGAAGGGGGGGGGGTAAAAAGTTTGAACGGGATATGGATTATTTGTGTTGTTATGTTTTAATTTGGTGTGTTTGTTTTTCTTTTTGGTTTTTGAACTAATTAAAACCTCTTAGTTTGAATCATGCGAAAATTTTATTTGCTCACAATAGATTCGAGAAGATAGGTGAGCTTGCGCCTACCCAATGAAGGCAAGGCCTAGCTTTGTTCCCTTAAGATGGAGAGGGATTGGCTGGAGTGGGGTAGCAGATTTCAAATTTTTGTAATCCTAGTGTCACCCCAAGCATGACGCCTTCTTAAGGCAAAACGTTAGCTAAGGTCAGCACTACATGGCTGACATGTGATACCAGTGGTAAGATCAGCGCTGCAAGGAGCTTGTAGATAGACTCGTAATCCTGAGGAGAACAATGGATTGAGCGGATGAGGTGGACATTATGGATTAGATGTCACCTGCTTAAGGTTGAAACAGCTCCGACTGGTGTAGAAACACTCCCCTAAACGAGAGAGTGAGGCACAAATAAAGAAGCAATCTCCCCTATTTTGTGTGATGAATATGCCCACTGGCTGTTAGGAGGAGACAGGCAAATGGGTGGTGACGATTTGAGAATCCCACTCAACAAATTATTAGTTCACATGCGACTTCATTCGGGAACTCAACCCATTGCCAACATAAATTCTAGCTACTCTAGTTGCCGGAAGCATCAGTAGCGCAGAGGAATCGGAAATTCACATAATTGTAGAGCTAACCTACTTTCCATTCAATGGCAACATGGAATAGATACGGGGCTTAAATTACCCCAGTTAAAATTTCGAGTTAGGATAGTTGTGTGCTATGCATAGCATTAGCTTGATGGTTTATTGGAAGCACAAAATGGATGCTGCAAATGAGGATTCATCAAGAATAGGTTGGGTCAGCATTGGCAAGTATGGGTTAACTTCCATGGCAGGCGGAATACCATCTGATTGCTTGGCAAAACCAAGGGAGTGGGATTATGTGTTGGAAAAGGAACACATCAATTCAACATTGCACCGTGACAAACTTGGAGACAAATAGTTAGGAAATCAAACCAGATTCTCTTCTATATTAGAATAATATCCCAGTTTTCAATTAATTTTCTGTGTAAATATATATATAGTATAATATTTTATCATATATATAGTGCATAATATTAAATAAAAGATATGATTAAGAAATTGATTTTTATATAAATGTTATCTATTCCTTGAAATAATAAGAGAGAGTTTTATTAAGAATTATTTGCTACATGGAATCAGAGCTACAAATAGAAAATCCTGCAAATACTGCTTCTCTTCTCCTCTTCAGATCTGTTTGGTTTTTTCTCTTTCCTCCTTCATCTCCTCTCTCCTGTCTCTCCCTCTCATCGGTATATCTCACACCTCACAGACCTCTAGTTGGGCAGAATCTATGGATCTTCTGGGGGTTATTCAACAATCAAATTCACATCCCTGAATATCGCCAACACGCGCATTGAAAACATTTTCTCCAAAAAAAAAACAATGAAAAAAAGAAAAAAAAAACCGTCAACAGTCAAAAACTCAATGGCCATAACTATCTCCAGATGTCACAAGCAACAATGTTAGTTTGTAGCGGAAGGAACAAAGATGACTATCTCACCGTGTCAATACTCAACCCAATCCCACGTGATCCAAGATTCAAATCATGAGGCAGAAAACAACTTAGTTATGGGTCTTGGCTAATTGGATCCATGCCAGACCATCCAGTGTTGAGAGAACTATCTTTGCGAGCAGACTCCACGTCAAAAAAATTTTGGGAATGCTGCTCATGATACATTCTCTAAATCCACTAAAACACAAGGATCTATACCTTTGTCAAGTACACTTCAAGGAATTAAGACAAGGAGAGAAAAATCAGGCCTGTGACTTCACACTCTCATCTCGACTTGGCAACACTAGATATGTTGGAATCCCATGAATGAATTGCCCTTGGATTGTACTTATTTCAAAAAATCAGTAAACCAAGCGGATATTTAAGTTTCTTATGGCTTAAATAAATCCTTAATAAGTCCGGGCAGAATCCTTGAACAAAGCCGCTGCCTAGCTTACGTAAGTTTTTCTGAATTCCGGAGGAAGAGAGTCCAAGAGATGATGCGGAAACTCAAAAACTAGTGTCAACAGAAAGCTCACTTCTTGCTCAGTAAAAGGCCGGTTGCACCTATCCAATGTTGCTGCAGATGATAGGAGAATCATCCGAATGCAGGTAAAGAATCGACAGGTCGAGGACAGTCCTTGTGTGATCATTGCAAAAAGCCAGGCCACCTCAGGAAACGTGCTTAAAACAGCTGAAAGCCACTTGATTGGAATCTAGCAGAGACCTGAGGCAAGGGAATACACTTTCATAGAGACTTCACCAACTGTCAATCATCTCCAGTTCACCAAGTTCAATTGTAAATTACTCCAACTATGCTGATACAAATTCATTAAATCAAGTAAAACATCTCCTCATGATGGAACATGGATCAGGTAAGCACAGCACATACATGTTGCCTCAAACCCATCGTCATCATGGATAGTTAGACTCCGAGCATCAAAATCACATTACAGGTACAGATCTCTTTTCACATCTTACTCTCCTTTATAAACTACAAACTGTAAGGATAGCCAATGTACTCGCACATCAATTGAAGGGATTGAAACATGACTGCCTTGCAATATCTAAGTAGTCTATTCTTGTTGTTGGTACCTGACATAAGATTAAATCTAATCTCGTTAGCAAACTAAATAGTGATATGAGATGTGAAACTAAGTTCTTTGCCAACTGTTGTTATTCAGGACTTGAGCCGGGGAGGACGATTGGCAATGCTGAGCTTCGCAAAGGTCTCCTACATGCTTGATTAAACATCTCATCCTCATACAGCATCTCTACAATAAAATTAGGTCTTTATGTTGTCATTCAAATAAGGATAGAAACAATCATAATGTGGCATTCTCGATTAGGAAAATCCAAATTTCTTATATATAAACGATTGTAATCCATCGGTTACACTATCTATTTATCAATAAAAATCCAAATTTACTTTCATTGTGATACATTCAATTTGCAAAACACAACCTCGAGCACATACTATCCACTACTCCTACAAACTTTCATCCATTTTTTCCCTCATACATGCTGATATTTGACCAACTACTATCTCATATACTGGTACTCGATGGTTCCTGTTTTAGTTGAATGATTCATTCACAACATTGTGCTGGACATACCGAGCGCGAGAAGAAAAATCCAGACCAATCATATTATCAAACACTTTCAACTATGGGTTAAAACCAATTGGCAGGGAGTACATCCAAATTCTTCAAAACTGATTAATGATAAGACTTCTTTTAACTCAAATCTCAGTCCTTTACCTCAAATCACATGTAGGGGGGTTTTCAACAAAGTTCATGTGTTGATACACCCTCAACAAAATGGGTTGTGCGAAGGAAAAATCCCATAGAGCCTTAAGATTGCTCGCATGCCTTCTTTTTTCAAACCAATTTCCTAAAAAATTTTGGGGTGAAGCTGTGGCGGTTTACTCACAGCTACAATGCACATTAATGGATGCCCAGGGCACTTTTTGAAAATTTCAATCACCATTACAAATGCTCGACAAGTTTTACCCAACTGCACGTTAGTATCCAAATCCCACTACACAATCTTTGGTGCACCGCATTTGTTCACATAAATCATGAAATCTCGATCACGTGCACTTAAATGTATGTTCATAGATACTCGAAACCAAATCAGAAAGGGTACAAATGTTTTCTCGCCTCTCACAAGTAAAGTCTATCATACTATAAATGTCACCTTCTTTGAAGAAAACCCATTTATTGCCCACTTCTAATTCAGGGAGCATGACTCTATACTCGTACTCATGAATCCAGAATTGGATTGGACTACTTTATGAAAAAGTCCATCTGTACCTCCTCCCAATTCTGTGTATATTCCAGACACAAGTCCAAGGAGTTCATCACTGATGTAACTACCGCTAAACATCTCCTTCTTACTATCAAGAAATCAATTTACACAAGAAGGAAAAGACCATTGGCAGAATGAACAAAAGACCCAAGAGACTCCTCAGTAACAATTTTCTGAAAACAATGCCAACTGAGGAAGGATCTTTTTCCCAATCATTCATATAAAAGGTATTTAAATCCATATCCAAAATTAGATTTGCGATTGCTCATATGAAAGGAGTCCAGCATGCACGCAGCACCCCTATGCACTCATCCCTACTCAAAGTCAATCACAGAAATTCCGACATTTGTAACCCTCTCTGTACAAGGGGTGGGGGAGTTGAGATTCCCAGTTCAATATATGAAGCTCTAAAGGTCCCTGAATGGAGGAGAGAGAGGGCTACCTAGAAGGAGTTTATGAATGCAATTGATAATATGCACATGGGTTCTAACATCATCTACACCAGGAAGAATACTGTATGAAATGCAAATGATCTTTGCAATCAAAATGTTGGTTTATAATAAAGCTGAGGTGGCATTGAATAGGTACAAGACACGGTTAGTAGCTAGAGGATTCACTAATATCAAATAATGAATACCAAGAACTTTTGCCTCCTGTGGCTAAGCTCAATACAATACGTGTGCAATTATCTTTGCTGCAATCAGATATTGCCACTGTTCCGCTTGATGTGATAAAATGCTTACCCAAGAGACTTAATTGAGAAGTCTAAATACATACCTACTGGTTTGAACCGTAAACAAAGGAAATGTGCAGCTGTCATAAGCACTATAGACTGAAACAATCACCTCGAGCTTGGTTTGATAGGTTTACAACTCTATACTTAAAACAATGCGCGGTGTACTCTCAATCTCAACAGATCACACACTATACATCAAACATTTCATAGAGGGAGAATTAACAATATTGATTAGTATATGTTGATGATATAGTCCTTATATCTCTGGAATCATGAAGAGGGAAGATGAGAAGAGCTCAGATCTTAATTCAAAGAAGTCGAAATCAAAGATCTTAGACATTAAGATACTTATTGTGTGCAGAATGGAAGTATGCATAACTAGCAAACGAGCGCGTTCGAGTCACTCAACGCAAAATATGTTCTGGATCTTCTGACTGTTACACAAGAAGTAGTGATTCCATAGCACTTTTGAAACACCTATGGATCCCAAGTACCAAATTAATCCTCAAAGCGAGTGCGTGCGCGAGTACAGCAGTACAAGGGCTTTAACAATGGGTTTGGGGGGTTAGTAGGAAAGTTGATATATCTTACCCACACACTCCAGATATAAGCAGATCAAGTAAGTATAGATGAGTTAGTAAGCCTAAACAATCTCATTTGTGTTGAACAACTACAATAACTACATGTATGCAGTGAAAATAATCCTCAAGTTCAGCGAGCGGGAAGGAAGACAAGATCACTAAAGGGGGTTAATGTTATGAAAGGAGGGATACACATGATTAGGTTCACTTTATAATCTACACAGAAGCAGAAAGGGCATGGATCCTCCTTTCTGATAAGAAAATAATCTACATCAGGATATATCTCATTTGTATTATGGAATAGACCAAATGGTACCATGAGCGAAGCACATAAGCAACAGTAGTACTTTAGCATGCAGATGCTGAGTATTCGAGCATTAGCTCAAGGCATATGTGTAGGGATTGGTTAAAATCGCTTTTGATCGAACTCAAAAATGGTATGATGATCAATTCAAGTGATGAGTTCGATAATCGAATATGCAACGAGAGGGTCCACTCTTTAATGCCAAGAAATCCAGTTCATTCATACAGAACAAATGCATTTCGAAATAGATAGCACTTCATCTATAAATAAACAAAAAACTTCAAAAAATTAAAAACAAATACAAATTATCAAAAATCACACAAAAACCAGAATCACAAAACAAAATGACAGCGAGAGGCAGACAAACACAACAAAATAACAAAACAAAAAAAACAAAGCAAAAAATCAAAAAAAAAAAAACAAAACAAAAAAATCAATGGAAGACCAACACAAAAAAAACAAAACATCAAAGGAGGAGGGGCAACACATGCAAAAAAATACAAAAAAAGCTAATCACATCACAATATCAAACAAATCATGGGAGGAGGGGGAGTCAAAATCAGATAAATTCAAAATCAAATACAAAAAAAAACGCAAAAAAAAAAAAAAACAACAACAAAAACAAAAAAAAAACAAAAATAAGCATCCCACAAAAATCATCGGATCAACATTCAGAATTCAAAAAAAAAAGACAATAAATCTCATAAAAAAAACACATCACAAAAAAAAGAAGAAAAACACAAAAAAAAACACAGGGGAGGGAGGGGGGGAGAAGAAACAATAAAACAAGCTGGACAAATCAGCAAATCATATACAATCATATAATATAATAGCAAAGCAAAAAAAAAAACTAACAAACAATTCAAAAATCACAAAACAATCACAAAAAATCTTCAAAAAAACACAAAAACAACACAATAAGCAAAAATTCACACACGATAAAAAAAGGTTTTTTCTCAAGTCAAAAAAAAATTCATTCAAAAATGAGAAAACACAAAATCCATTATAAAAATAGAAGCAAAAGAGATTTCTCTTAATTATATTTCCCTCTGACAACAGTATGGCTTACACCTTACAAAGGCTCTATTTAACCCAACTTCATTGAACTAAGTTGCGCGAAGCTTGGTGTTAATAATAAATATAACATCTGTTTTGAAGGTGAGTGTAGGAAATGGCAGAACGTGCATTTTTCCTCTTCTATATTAGGAATAATATCCAAAGATTTCAATGTAATATTCTGTGTAGATATATATAATAGTAATATTTTTGTACATATATATAGCATAATATTAATAAATTAGAAAGATATAGTTAAGTGAAATTTCTTGTATATATTAAAAAAAAAATTTGTGTATCGTAGTTCCAGTGAAAAGTTAAAGAGAAGTTTTATTAAGAATCATTTGCTACAAATAGTAATTATGCAACTCACTTTTGTCTATGGATCTAAATAATCTAGAGAATGATATAAGTGTTTGTTGATCTCAGGTGCTGGCCCAACTAGAGGCTAGACCGTGCTGTCCATGGCGATTTCAACACGACTCGCCTAGTCACCAGAAAGAAAGGAGACACCTCAGTCCATTGAGGCAATTTGAGTTTCCAGAGATGCTCAGCCACAAAAGTTGAGGTGGAAGACCTTAGATATTCTGGGGTAATTTCTTTACATGACGAATAAACCAACAGCAGGCGCCTATCCATATGTAAGCTTATCGGCCATGTCAAACCTACCGTAAAGAATCTGCATCGCACATCACAAGCCCAGAATTCTTCTCACCTATCATATCCTATCAATCCTTAATGTGGTTGTATGAAATATGATAGAGGGCTATAATGACCCCTTTCAAAGATTACAATTATTTGGTCAGACCATTGAGGGTTTTCAATGAAAGTAATAGTCACCAAATGGAGGAGGATATCCAGGCGCCCATATTTTATGTAGTAAGAAATATAAGGGATTTATAAAGGAGGGGTCAAAAGCTTGAAACAGAACTAATTCTCCAACAAATTGCTAGAGTACAATATCGAAGCGACGTTTGGTACAAGTGCAAGAAGCCTTACATCGGCTGGGGACAACAAACGGTTGAGTATGAGCGTATAGCCCTACAAGAGTATTAACCAGTAGGGGGGGGGGCGAGGAGAGCGTCTCAAACAAATTCAAGGACAAAGATTTAGATGGATTTTAGGGATAAAATATGGCCCTAATTCCAAGGGGGGTGTGGATAATGTGAGGGGAAATAGTGGAAAAAAAAAAAATAATAATATGGTTTAAAACTCATAAGAATCTTCATCAACAAGAAGATAAAAAGCTCCATACACTGACTTCTCGAAGGACGGCAGTGAGTGCCGGGGAAGAGGAGGTCGGCAAGATACTTCTATTATTTCTTCCAACTTTCTATACCCACCTACATTCCAAGCCCCTACTTTACTTGAGAGTTTGACACCACGTACTCTGACCGACAAACACGACACCTCGGCGCTTGAATGCAAATTAGTCCTCACCAATTATGAGATAAAGTGGGGATTCACATCGCAACGAATGAAAGGCTCACCTGCCCAGATGGATTCTCTGCGCTTTTCTTCAGAAGTTCCTAGGACATTTTGAGGTGATGCCTTGATTATTCTTACGTAAGAGTACTGACATCAGGGCATCTACTGAAAAGATAAACACGCGCGAGGCCCTTACTCTATACCCAAATGGCCAACCCTACTAGATTGGGGGACTTCCAGGCCAAACAGCATCTGCCATGTCATTTATAAGCGATATCCAGGTGCTTGCAGCTAGGATGAAATCGGTAATTTCCTTCACCTATAGGGCGAGAACAGGCGTCTGTTATCCCAGTAGATGTTAACTATAAATATCTTCTTGCTTCAGTAACTCATGCAAATTACCACTCCAATAAGCTCCTCGCTGTATGATGAAGGTAGGACCTCCAAAAGCGGAGATGTACAGGAGCGATGAGGTGGATTTTGTTTCTGGGTCTCTGTATATTGCATATTTCCTCCACATTTCTCAAGCTTTATGCATGCCATATCAACGCCAAATCTCGTTTCAATATCAATGTGAACTGGAGGGGTTCATTGCAAGCAAAGTGCTTAAGTAGGCAAGGGACTCTATCATCAACTCTTACCTTTCTCCATTGTTAGAAATCCAGCGCAAAAAGGGAGGCAACGTTAGAGCACCATAAACCTAAACCGGGGTAATCACATCATTGTATCCGATAATGATGCCCCCCCCCCCACGCTTAACTCATCTTTTTTTAGCATATGTCCACCACATATTTCCATAGGAAGACAAGAATCTATTTCCTTAGTACACAAACCTATACAGGACTTCCAAGCCTGTCGACTTTTTGGCAATAAATTAACACAAGATCAGCATTTTCTTTTCTCAGTCCCATCAAGTATAAAGTAGCCATAATCTAGTGCACCCAGTTAAGTAAAGGCAGACTACCTGCACGATGACCCCGAGGGTCCCCCAATAACAATCAAATGCTCAAAAACAGTACTGTGAGGACTGTGAACGCACCTTTCTCAAATCAACATCGATGGAAACAATCAATTTACTTTTCCTACATGTAATTGCTACAAAATTTTTTAACACAGATATGCCCTCTTCACCATTGCATGGTCTATTGGGCTCCATCTTCAGCCTTCATAATCGTTATTTCAAAAATAGTGACAACTACACGAGGGAGAAATTTTCTCCAGGAGTGGCAACCTACACATATTTTACTAGAGTTATGTCAAATGGGCTAAAGTTGTGGTCAACCTAAAAGTATGGTGGCATAGGGTTACTAAGATATTCATCGAATTTGAGACAAACCATCACAAATCAGCACATATGAGAACAATGCAAGAAGGAACAAGAGCTTATTGCCGGAATGGGTTTCATTCCACTCTACTAATGAAAGAATTTTTGGTCACCAAGGCATCCATTCCGTCGCCTTGGACATGGAAGAAATTACTCAAGCTAAAGGCTTGTGTCAGAGCCTCCGTCCTATGGATCCAAATAAATTGCCATGAAATTTTCATCATAGGCAGACTTTGCATCTCGAGAACAGGAAGGGCCGGGGGGGTCGGGGTGGATACCTTGTGTTTATGATCGGTCTGAAACAGCACAGTTTTCCAGACAGTATGAGACGATGCACCATAATGAATGGAAACGAAATGGCGTATCCTGGAGGCCCACCGTGCAGTATGTATTAAGCATTCCCCCCTCCACCTCAAACCATGATGTGCAGAGTCGGACCGACGTTATTCATGGAAAATAACACACAGGATTTGGAGAGTGTGTAGCCATCAATTGATATGGTTTCCTAACCCGGGCGGCCTGACCCCAATACCTTATAGAGAGCAAGTATGGAATAAAACTTCCCTTCCTAAAACCCTTCATACTATTGTTGCTTGTGTAGGGAAACTAACCACCCTTGATAGGGTACCCCTGGGGACTAGTTCAGTCTACTACTTGTCCTAATAACCAGGCCAGTTAGGATGACCACGTCCCTCCTATTCTTTCCAGTGCGAGTACACATCGCAATCTGGAAGTAGTGAGCCGTTGACTACACACATTGTCCAGCCCAAACCAATATCTGGAAATGTGATTAATTTTTGCTGCTGTTGGAGACTCAACCACACATCAAAGAGGCGTGCAACACTAGCGGCGTCAGTCCTATTGCATAGGGCGCACTCGAAATCAAGTGTTTTAGGGAATGACCTTCCAGGGATTACATGCTAGCAAACCACATACGAGCCTAATATTAGGGCCATATGTAAGCCTATCACTTTACATTAATCATTTAGTCCTATGATAATATGTACACGTTCATCATTATGTTGCTCCTTGTACCACTGATTTGCATTTTTTTCTATTATATTTCTCAATATTTCATTTAATAAATTATTAATTACCCAAAAAAAAAAAACCCTCCTAAAAACGCGCGTCCGTTGGTGTAGCTGGCCAAGCTCGACAGGTGTTTACGATGAGGAATTAGGATCGGCACCTGATTCATTCAAGTCACACTAATACGCCCTTGCTCACACCGAAACAGTAAGTGCCTAATTTATTAGGCGGGTTGAGAGAGTCTATCTCTATATATGTGCTGATTCAGAACCCCCAGGATATGACCCAAGACCTGCGCTATGATGCTTTCTACAAAAGAGGGCATGGCTATGAGAGTAGAGAACAGGCACAGAGAAGTAAGTAGCTGCAGCATCGGAAGGAGAGGCACCTAGAAAGGGAATTTTTTGCTGACAACTAACTCTATTGCAAACCCTATATGTTTGTGGAAAAGAAGCTGAGAAGGCAAACTGGAAGAGAGGATGAAAAGGGATTTTGCTTAAATTTGATGAGCCTAATTTCCT